>JAHZND010002538.1:0-16698 GCA_027744115.1 Acrocyrtus sp. NNG-2020
TAAAGTTGCATAACTTTGATTTAATTGAAATGAGCGCAATCACAATTTACGTCTCTCATCCCAATCTGCAATATTATTCAGCCAAAATCGCACTCTCTGCGTCAGCATCGGTATTTTATTTGGGTTTTTAGATTAATCTACGGATAGCATGACTATAAACATATGGGATTTAGCGAGCTCAACTGAACTTTTTTTAATTTTAAAACCAATAAAACTAACATTAGATGCTTATCATGAGGACGATTTAAGCCTATGCTGTAAGCTAAAGTAAGCGACCTTGATCTTGATTTTTTTGAGCTGATATCTGCATTAACGAGAGGATGTGAGAGTGCATATAAGCCGTAGCTTAATTAATATTGGATTTTCCTTAAATCCATTTTTGGATTTTTGTTCTGTATCACTTTTCATTACTCACATCAATAGCGTTTTAGGCAGCTGCAGCATTGTAAATTTAAGCACGTGCAAAAAGCAGCATGGGAAGTTTTCTTGCGAGGAAGTCACAGGCAAACAGTAAATTTAGCTTTAAAAATGAAAAAAAAAATTAATTCTGTACAATAGAGCAGAGCACCTGTTGCTTCCTATGCTGTACTACAGCAGCTGCACATACATTCAAGAACAGAAAGTTTTGGCTTCTAATCTAAAGGATAACCTACAATCATGTGGACCATGCAAAAATGTAATCAGTTGACAACTTTCCTCTATTTCAAGGAAAGAGACCATAAAAGACTTTTTCGAAGAAATGTGCTGACGTCATAATACTTTCATTTCAAATATTTTTAGGGATGATCGCTGGTCGCTTCCTCACAGGCATTTGGCACTTCAATCTACAATTAAAAATGAGACAAGTCCAAAATATTTGGACTTCCTGGCATGTCGAAGGTGAAACGGGTGGGGGTCACTGCTGACGCAGTCTAATAATTTCTTTGGAAAAGAAAAATTGGGCATTAATGATTTTTCATCGAAAAAATTTCCCAGCTAAATATAGCGTGAGTGACAGTTACAAACACGGAGGGAAAATGACAAAAAAATTCATGTCAACATGTTAGCTGCTCTACCAAGGATGGTCATTTCCCGTGGTTTATAATATATTTTCCACTGGCATTGGAAAATAATGGAAAATATGGGAAATAACGGCAAATAATGGAAAATGTGGAAAATAATGGAAAATGAAATTCAAAAATACGCTCTAGCAGCTATTTACAGCTCTTAATCTGATGAATTAAAGGTTNACATCTTCTCGGAGTCTTCCTTCTTATCTAACAATATCGCATTATTTACCTAAACATATTTCGCAATTTGAGCTTACTTCTTGGAATTTCACTCGTGTGACTTTTATTATATAACTTTGGACTCGTAACCTGTATTTTAGCGACATAATATGTCGGACATGTTGTATTATGTAGCCCAATAAAATGTGCATTCCGTAATTATAACTTGAGATAAAGAATGCCCTGCAGTGAATAAACATTATTTATTCCAGCATTCCTCTGCAAGATAAAATGGTATTGACTGGTGACTTCATAACAAATTTGAGCTGGAGTGCCTGGAGTGGATGCAAACCACACCTACCCTGCGTGCCAAACTTCAGTCATTCGATTTCCTCCATTTACCTTACATATTCGCAGAATGAAGCGTTCACACCGGCATACGATGACGCAAGTGAGTTTAGAAACAGAAGATAACCGATTAAAGTGGATGTGTGATATGGATCCGGTTAATTAACCTGATAAAATGGAACAGAACGTGGAAAAATGTAATCTCCTCTGTGAGATTAAATGGAGTTTATCAGTAGCCACAAAAAAGCAAAATATCATCTTCCTAAAAATTCATTGAGTAGGCACTATAGTCAACTGAACTCGGCGAATTTACCATTTCTTGTCCAGCTCCCATTTCCGTTTTTGTTTGCTAGAGCATCTATCCTACTTTCACAGAGAAAAAAATCTCAGGAGACCTATGATAACAAAATAACAAGCAAAGTGGTTGCTTTGTTTGCACTTGGAAAGCAAAACAAAACACTGCGCAAAATATAGCAAGATGGTATGGTAAATGGTGCAAAAAATGCCGAATTTTGCAATAAATTGTGAATTGACGCTGTAAGCAACTTTTTTTAGCATAACTCCTTTTCTGATCATAGTGACGCGATTTAAAGCGCACAGCAGGTAATTTAGGCACCTCTCTACTAAGAAATACACTTTTACTATTTTTCTACGACGAAAAGGGGAGATTTATGGCCACTACTGATGACGACCACGACAGCAGCATGTAAAGCAAGTTACCTTACGTGCCAAGTCAACAATCCACAGCAAGATCCGGTACCTGCGGACACAGTAACTGTACCCAGAACCAACCCAATGTCATCGAGGTCGCTTACGCTGAAATGTGCCGCTCGTTGGAAATGCTCTAACATTGGCATGAATATTGGGAGGTACCTCAGATATAGGCATCGCTTCCTATAGGCATGCCAATGCGACCCAAACAAAAGCCAGTCCACTTTTGTCTATTTAAGCTGACCACATAATTATCGATTGCGCTAACTGAACTAATTCATCATACGCAGTAATGCAGCTTCATCATCTTATTTAAAGCAAATGATTCGGATAAGGTCCGTTCTTCTGATAACATCGTACAAATTAAATTTTCGAAAGTGCATCTCCGGCAATCTCTACCTGCCCCATTCATTCTAAACTTATTTCTTTAAACAAAATCTGTCTTTTTTTTACATAATATTTATTACATCTCTACTTACGTACCCACTTAACATCCCATTAAGTAATCCAAGTCATATAGAGTGACAGTGACAGAGAAAGCTGCGAAGAGATAACGTCCAGTGGACTGGACTGTCATTGAAAAAGTCATCTCGCATAATTTAGTTATTTTACACTTGGTAGAGCCGCACACTCCTCCCATCCCATCTAATAGTGCAGAGCCGAGCACAGAAAAATGAGCGAAAATGCGAAAATGCCAGAGTAGATTAAACGGGCGCTATATGATTCATACGCTTGGATATAAACTCGCTAACTGAACTAACAAATTATTGGAAGCTGATTGTAATTACATGAACTAGGTAAATTTTTTGCGAGTGATTTCAAGCTGCACCTGAGCAAGATTGAGTATGGGAGGGAGAGTAGGAGCTACAATTTATCGCATTCATATCACATCATCATCACACTATGCTTGGGAAGCAGAGAGTGCTGCGCTTTGGCTTTACTGAGAATTTTTTGGCCTTTGTTTTAACACTCTTCATTCATATCATTTATTGATGAACAGTTTTTTTTGTCCGTCGCTAGCTAATTCTCTATTCGCATCAGCATCATCATCATCGCTCGGTCTAGCCAGGTATAATAGATGAAAGCAGAATTTACAACGGGCTTCATTCGCTAATCTGAGCTCTCAAGACAAAGTGGAAAACGCTTTCAGCGGTGCTCACTCTGACTGAACTATCCCGTTTTTATTACTGCAATTCCAAAATTGCACATTAAAACTCAGATTAAGGTGCGGTGCAATAATTAAATTAGTGTGGGGTTTGGAAACTATTCTGTTGAATTTCCAACGTACACCTTGAACTTGAAACAATTAAATTCAAGTCAAATGTGAGTGCAAGGCCGATGTATCGGGAAATAAAAAAGTGTTGCATGAAAATTTGTGAAAATTGCAGGTGCATTGTGTAGATTTTTTCAGAAAAATAATTAAATATTTAACTAGGTACTTATTCGTGATTTAACGATAAATCCCTTTAAGAATTTTGTGTGTGAAGTGGCTAACAATTTCAAACTTGAAGAATGAGTTTCAAAGACAAGTCAATGGGGGAAATCAATCCCGCGTTCGTGAGTGGGGAAGATGATGACAGGGCGGTGGGAGTTGTGTCAGGGGGAAAAGACATGGAGGATGGAAAAGGCCCTGGCTCCAGTGAATACGGACCACATGAAAATCGGCGGATGCTGAAAAATGTTTTTGTGATTAGTGTGGCATTCATGTTCCTTTTCACAGCATTCCAGAGTATGGCGAGTTTGCAGAGTTCGCTAAATACGGTAAAAATATAAAGCATAAAAATTATTCATCTAAATAATTCGCAATTTTTAAACCTTTGAAATAGTCCTAGAAAGAAAAATCATAAAAATTATTTATTTTTTATTATTTTTATAATTATTTTTGTAGGGAGGACTGGGCACATACTCGCTAAGTGTACTTTACGGCAGTTTAGTCGTGTAAGTAGCCTTTCAGTAAAAAGGTCCCTTGATAAGTTCTAGACAGACATGGCATCTCTCTAATTTCCTACTTTTCCCATACAGGTCCAGCATGTTTTTGCCAACGTTCCTGATTCGAAAATTCACTGCAAAGTGGACCCTCGCGCTCGCCGTTCTCGGCTACTCCGTTTACATAGCGATGCAATTTAAGCCCAGCTATTACACTCTCATTCCTGGGGCTGTTGTAGTGGGAATGTGTGCCGCGCCCATGTGGTCTGCGAAGTGCACGATGCTGACGCACATCGGTCACAAGTACGCCGAAATAACTGGTCAGCCTGACGCGGAAGTGGTTATCGTGCGCTTCTTCGGAATATTCTTTCTCTTCTTCCAGTCTGCCTCAATCTGGGGCAATCTGATTTCCTCAGCGGTCCTCTCGCAGGACGCTCGCCAGTGTAAAAACGACTTGGAAAAGGTGTGCGGGGTAAATTTCTGTCCAGACTCTAAGTTTTGCGATGCGGATGACCCTGATAAGGAAGATACCATTAAGGACTCCACAAGGTACTTACTCGCAGGAATCTACTTGGGTTGCTCTCTCGCGGCTTCAGTGATCCTCGCCATATTTCTGGATCCTTTGACAAGGTAGGGCATCCAGTCTCAGTTAAATTATTGTATTAGCACCAATATGGCTCTTTCCTTCACCTCTGGCAAAATAACTTTTTTGCAGATATGGAGAAAATGATAGGCAGGGAAGTAGCTCTCAGCTAAGTGGAAAGGACCTCTTCATCGCAACGTTCAAACACATGAAAAAGCCTACCCAGCTCCTCATGATTCCGCTGACAATTTGGTCCGGTATGGAGCAGGGATTTTTTGGCGCCGAATACACTGCTGTACGTCCACATTTCCAAATTTAATTCATTCCTTAACTAGATCACTCATCCAATTGGAATTTCATTCTTATCTATCAACTGGAATGATTTTTTTGTTCAGGGTTATGTAAAGGCGAATTATTTTAAATGAGCCATGTCACATATTTCTTCAAAAACTCTTTTCCTTTTTAAACTCATATTCTCCTTTAAATATAAAACGACAGCTTTTTATGGAGTGCTATTTCCGGAAGACGAAGAACCCGCATTCAGCAACTATCGACTGTGGGAGTCGTTGGGCTTCATTATCGCGTACGTCTTCGCGAACGTGCTATGTAACCGCGTGAAGCTGTACATTCTACTAGCCGTCATCCTCGCTGGAATGGCGGGCTACCTCACCATCGAAGTCATGCAAAGGCGAAACAAGAAGAAGTAGCTTCCCTATTTAGTCTTATCTAGTCAATAAATAATTATTTCTCCCACTTTTAATTACAAAGAGTGAGTGTTTCCGGTATGAATCCAAACTGCATGTGAGTCTGTGCGTGGAACTTGCGGAAAGCGTGAATGACGAGATTATTTGCAGTATTTAAATGTAAAAATATGAAAATGCGTTTTTTAACTGTGTCTGCGTCTGCGACTCGGCGTTACCGTGTTCTTTTCCTGGAACTTGACATACCAAAGGGGGCAGAGCGAGCCATAGAAAAGTCAAAGCAAAAAAATAATGTTTGATGACTAAAAGAAATAAATTTTTATGTAACTAGCTACGCAGTTTTTTGTGTGAATTTATCCTCTAGAAAAAAAACGATGCTATAAAGCCATGTGCCATGTATTAAGGCTTTTGTTTTTTTAAAAAAAGGTTTCGATAATTAAAGTTGAAGTGATCCAGGCATAGTCAAGTAGACAGTTTTTGTTTTCGGAAGGCCACCGCCAACATAATGGAGATGGGCTCATTATATCGCATAAAAAATATTCTGGGATGAGGCTGATGAGCATATATTTATCCGATATCCTTGACATTTGTAAATAACAGAGTTTGACAGTGACGAATCGTAATTAATCGAAAAAACGTATTCATTTCAGAAAAGTGTAAGCTCATTGACAAAACAAAAAAATTAATCTAGAAGAGCGAAACCAAAACAGAGGTGGGAAAAACAACAATAGCGGAGAGATATGGCTGTAATTACTACACAACCCTAACATTTCAATAATATCGCTTCGGCTTCATCTTCCACAATAAAGCCCTTTCACAGACCTTAACCTTGCACTGCCACTCTTTTGTTTTCGCTTCCTACTAAAAAAAGTTGGGGGCTTTCACAGAGATTCATTCAGAGTTGCTGCCGCATTTTAAGCAGTTATCAATAAAAAAAATTCCTAGATGAGAGGCGAGGCATTGGCATGTGATACTCTAGCTGGGAGACACAAAAATCGATTATATTTTTTATGCGGAAAGTTATATGATTCTCGATGATATAATTTTCCAGGTAATATCACTACTTGAGCAAAGTTGAGCATAGTTTGCAATTTGTGGTGACTAATAGAATCATTAATTTGCAAAAAGCAAAACAGAGATAGATATTTACCCACATCAATCAAAATGATTATGCCTGCCTGTTGCTGGCTGCCTTTGCGCCCCTCCGGTATTTCATGTTACGCTGGTGAGCGAGCAGTCGTCATCGGATTCTCACCTCAACCTTTGTAGACTGACCTGTCACTTTTGAGGTTGAGTTTCTCGTTGTGTTTCCAAATCAAAACAAATCCTTGACAGTGTTCGTGGAACTTGGCCTTCCTAGTAGGATAGCGGGACTGACACAGGAAAGAAATAAATTATTCCCGAAAATTGTTGCTGATTCCAAGTAAAAAGTAAGGTGGATAGGATGCTTTTGCATGACGAGGAATTAAAAGGACGCTCATTTAAGGATTTCTTGAAGGTTCCGTTTTCTGCTGTTCTGCATTCATTCAGACTCTTTTGAAGTGAAGATCATTCTTATGACAAGTTACGATCTCAAAATGCCACAAGAATGTAATTGATTTCAGTAATAAATTATTCCACGCATGCCTGCATGAGTGTAGCCTGTTTTATTACTAATCTATCAGAAAATGGTTTTGTCTCTGAATGCCCCAGAAAAGTCAAATTGTTCCATTTTTATTATTGAATTTACAACAATTTAAGAGACAAGTCTAAATCTCTTTCCAATACGGCGACTGCGACCTCACCCATCTCTATTAGTCGGTTGTCGGTGAAATTTAAGTGAGTAACGGAAAAGGCAAGTGCACACGTCAAAATGTCAACCTGGTGCATCCATCATTTTATGCCGGTTTCAGCAAATTCATTCATCACTCAAATTTACTGTTATGCAATGCTGCAGACTGCACATATTTAATTTTTTTTTCAAGGATTTAATTGCTGCACTTCTACAAAAAAAATTCACCTCTTCTCTGCACTTGGGTACTATAATGTAGAATTAACCCCATCTTCCAGCATGCCATAAAATATTGACTAGTTTTTTTATATCTAGGCTTCCTACTTAATTCCAATTAATTCCTGATGGCTCGCTTTCGCTTCTCACTAAAAGCTACAAACTAACAGTTTTCATATCTGAGACAATTGTCTCTTATCTCCTGTCAGCGCTTTTTCTCAGTGACAATGACTAATGGCATGAGAGCGTCACGCTCCTGTCAGCTCAAATGTTTTTCCGTGAACTTTTACTAAAACTTTGAAAGTCGCAAGGTTATAGCTCTCCAGAAACACAATAAAGCAAATAAAATTTGTAAATACAAAAAAAGACTGGTTTCGATACAAAATTTAATTGGGTAGGCCATACAGGGAGAGATTGAGATTTGCTCTGTAATCAGAATGAGTTTAATCAGGAGCAGTATCAGAAGAGTATCAGCAGGAATGGAATGGGGTGGCATGCTGACACACTAATCCGCAGCTTGATTACAGCACACATACCACAACAAACGCTGATGTTTAATTAATGAGTTAAAAAATTACGGTAATAATGACATCTCGTTTTCACAAGATTAAAATGAGAAGGATTGAAAAAAAGCTGTAGCAGTTGGAATTTGGAATAATGCATTTCGCCTGTCAATTTTAGTGTCAATAAAGTATAAAAATTGAAGTTTTTCCTGGTTAGGTAGTCCAAATTTAGATGACGGAGGCAGGTTCACTGTGACGTGATGTTTTTTAACTGTCATTACAAATTATAATTTTGATGCTCGTGCACGTGTTTTTTTATTTAAGGAAAATATAAACTTAATTTAAATATCAAGAGCGGAAATGGATAGTCAAGCTGGGAATGGGAAGGGCAGGAAAGTCACAGAGGCCACGGTGGAGTCCTTCACACTGGAGCAGTTGCAAAAGTACACTCCCACGGAGAGTAAACGAATGCTCAAAAATGTGCTGGTCGCCAGCACCGGTTTCCTCTTCCTGTTTGCGGCTTTCAACAGTATTGGAAATCTTCAGAGTTCCATTCACTCGCAGGTTCAATTTTTATTACTTCAGAAATGAGACATTTACTCCAAAATAGATTTAAAATTTTAGACTCGAAAATAAATTTTTAAATGTGGGACTTAGGGCGGACTTGGCACAATTGGCACTTCAGCAATCTATGGCAGCTTAATAGTTTCCTCCCTCTTCCTCCCCACGTATGCCATCCAGAAAATGACGGCAAAGTGGACAATGGTGATATCCATGTGTGGATATCTCCTTTACATGGTAGCCCAATTTTATCCCTCTTTCTATACAATAATTCCTACTGCGGTTGTGGTAGGATTGGCAGGAGCTCCTCTTTGGTAATTCAAATTTAACACTTCCGTTTTAATGCTAATATTTTACTTTCTGATGAAAATGCAGGGATAAATTAGCCTTAACTTTCTTTCGTTTTCTTGCAGGGCTTCTAAGAGCTTTTATCTCACTCATGTAAGCTTATAGAACTTTAATGAGAATTAACTTTTAGTGTAAATTGCCTTTGACAGAGGAACTTAAACTGTTTCTTGTAGATTGGAAACCAATACGCAAAATTTGTCCGAGACGATTCAGAAGTTATCTTGGTGAGGTTCTTTGGAATATTCTTTTGTCTTTTTCAAAACTCTCACATCTGGGGAAATCTGCTTTCTTCGCTAATTCTCTCCTCCGGAAGTGAAAATTGGAAGCCGAATGACACTCAACTGGAAAGATGTGGGATTGACTTTTGTCCAGGAGACTTATTTACGGAGGAAGATGAAGAGAAGTCTGCCGAGATGAAGAGAAAAGTCAACATTTTTTGTGGAGTGTGCTTAGTAATTGCTGTCATCGGAATTGCACTTACCGCACTATTTTTGGACTCACTTGAAAGGTTAATTAGCTAATAATTGACGGCTAAACTGCTTCTTCATTATTATTCTATGCCGTTTCGTGAAAAAAAATTCACATGAGGAATGATTTATAAATAGATACGGTGAAAAGGAAAGACTGGAAGATGAGTCCAAAACGAACACATTACAAAATCTACTTGCAACCTTGAAACAAATGAAACGGCCATACCAACTTCTACTGATACCGCTTACAATTTTCTCCGGCTTGGAGCAGAGCTTTTTTGGTGGAGACTTCACTCAGGTAAAAAAAGAATTACAAGTTTAAAGTGTAAAAAGGTGAAGATTTATTTTACCCAAAAATCTCTATGTGGAAATCATCTCGACATTGTTATAATACGTTAGATTAGTAGGTAGACTAGAGCCTAACCGAACCAGTGGTTTCCCATACACTCCCTATTCCATTTTGTTTGGCAAACCCAACACCACTGAAATTTGCACTTGGTGCATTCCATGTGCATACAGCCTCCAGCTCTCTCCGTTGGAACGCGACAGTTTGGACACGGCTTTGTAGAAAGTCTCATGGCACGTCTTGTCGCTTCACCCCATTGCGCTTGTGCAGCCCTATCTGCACTCACGTAATATCCTGTCGAACTCGTTCCAGGGCCTACGCAGGTCTCCGGTACTGTTCCCTCGGCTCTACATCCGCCTATGTGCCATCCTTCCAAACATCTCTTGCAAAACACGTACTAAATGGGAAATATTTAATTTCACAATTGCAATCGGGTTGCAGTAAAACGAAAAATTTTTTATACTGAGTAGGTGAAAATTTGTAAGAAACAATTTACCCCACAGCCATGCAAGCAAGCAATCTTGTTACAGTTGACATCCTCAGGGATTATCCCCATTCCGCAGTCGGGTTGGGGACAAAATATTCCTCCCATTTGTATAAGGCACTCTTCTGCGGCAAATCGTTGGTAACGATCATACTGTGCAAGGAAAATAGTTATCCAGAGTTAAGAAAATTAAACCCCGAGATAAGCCTCATTATTTTTTATTTACTTCGTTCACTAACTTACTTGCTGCCTCCCCATTAATTTAAAATGATGTGCATCGTTGATTAATGAATCGTCACAAAGTGCTGGGCATCCGAGAGTGTATCCTACTGACGCATTCTAAAAAAGGAAGTTTAGAATTTAAAATTGCCCAACTTAATGATAAACACTAGGTACTGTATTAGAATAGGAGTCGGGTTAAAAGTGTAGCTCATGCATGCATACGTACTTTACCCACCTGCACGAAGTCTCTCTGACTAATTTTCATAACGGAGTACTGCTTGAAACAGTCGATGCATGTGGCATGTGCGCCAACACAAGTGAAGACTAGAGCGATATCTTTGGCGTCACCACAAGCTAAACAAGGGACGGATTCTTTGTTACGCTTAACTTGCTGAAGAGGAGGCGACGAATCATCTTCTCCGGTTGTAACGTGACTGGTACATTTAAAGTAAAATTCTGCAAAGTTACCCTCGCAGTTTTCTTCACAGGTCCCTTGAATCTGTAATCCGAACAGTCAGTTTAAAATTTAAAAAAAATTCTACGAAAAACTGCTATTTAAAAAAATATAAAAAGAAAAGGTCTAACTTGTTTGGAAATTAAAACATCCGTCCATCCTTGGGGATGACTTCCAACGGTAAACGCTCCAGACAAACATTTGGAGCACCGAACTCTCAGTTTTCCTTCTCTCAAATCTTCACAAGTCGAGCAGTACACGAAAAAGTCAGACGTTGTGGAAGGTACAGGAAGAGGAGGTGGTGCTAGGTCACTTGCTTCTGATATGGAGCCTTCACTACTTTCTCCCAAGCCAGTGGTAATAAAACTTCTGGTATATGTTTGGAGCACCATGTTTTCCGCTTGCTCTGCATTGTCTTCGCTGACGTCTGAGCCAACCTTCACAGTATTGTTATCAGTTCCAGTTTCCAGTAATGATTCCTTATCTTTTACTTGGAGTCGCACACGAACGGCATGCAGATAACTTTGTTGACCAACATCCGAAGCCTACACATCAAAAGCAAATATTATGCAATTTAAGTTAATTTAGCGCTTTTCTTCCTAAATTCCCAGTCAGCTAGGTTAATTTATTTAGACTTCACCTGTAAAATGAACGAGTCCGGAAGCTCATTCCCCACAAAAATGATTTTTATTTCTTCCGGTGCAACCCCAAGCATGGGTGCAATAACATCCTTCACTTTCTTCACTGACCATGTAGGGTCCAAATCTGTGGAAATAGTCTTCCCGGAGTATTTAATGAACACTCTGAGGGAATTTGGTCCTAGCGTAATTGAACTGGATGAGCTCATACCGAGTAGCCGGAGAATTCTATCAAAAAATGCTAAGATCGCTTGCACAATTTCTCCGAGAACCATTGCATAGGTCCTCTTCCCTTTCCCAAGTAAAACTTTTCTCCAGAAAAAGTCAGTGAAAGTTGAGCACTTTGGAAATGGTTAAAACAAATGAGTCTGGATCGGATTGTTGACTTTTCGCTGGAAAGTTCTCATTTCTGCTCATCGGCAGCTCTTAGGAGCCAGCAGAGCAGCTGATTGCAGCGCAAGCGAGCTCCGCTGGCTGCTCCTCTCGGTGAAAGTGATATGGATAGGATGATGGATGCCATGCGATTTTTAGCTCATGATGATTAATCACTTTATGATTTTATAGACATATTTAAAATGCTAAAATAAAATGTTTTAAAAAATATTTTTGTATTTCAGGCGTGGGTAACTTGCTCCTGGGTATGTACCAAACCATTTTAGTAGTTTTTAATTTTTTTTACTATTTGAAGCTATATTTTTGAGTTTAACGGGATCAGTTATAATTTTTTGATTTTCTGTTGTGATATGAAACAGGGTGTCCAACATGTCGGATACGTGTTCATATGCTATGGCGTTGTGGACGCCACCCTTTCGCTTGCATTCGGACCAATTTTGAGGCGCATAGGGCGTCTACCTATTTTTATACTGGGAACATTAATAAATGTTGCAATTATAGTGGTATACTTTTTGTGGAAACCAGATCCCAACTCGCCAGTCATTTACTTCGTAATTGCAGGCTGTTGGGCAGCTGCAGACGCAGTTTGGCAAACGCAGATTAACGGTAACCCCAACCACTTTATCCTTACTAAAACTAGAGTTGAGCGTATTCACTAATTAAATGTGTACTTCGCACCGTAATACTATTAAATGATTTCCTCTTCCAGCATTTTACGGCTACATATTTCCAGACGCAGAAGAGGCAGCCTTTAGCAATTACAGATTTTGGGAGAGCGTTGGATTCATTATAGGATACGTAAACAATAATTTGCTTTGTGTAAGACCGAAGTTGTACATTTTAATTGCATTCCTTGCACTCGGAATGCTCTGCTTCCTAATATTGGAAATTGTCGAAACTCGAAAAAGAAAAGCAATAAAACATGACAAAAATTAAAAAAAAGTAAACCGAGACTAAAATGAATAATTAATACAACTAAGAAATTAAAATTGGAGCAAGCGCTCCTAAGACATACATAAATGTGTAAATTAAGTGATTTTCATTTGTTTATTCTACTCGACTTGACACACATTTAAAGATTGAAATGGCTGAAAGGAAGTATTTAAGCCTGGAACATGTGGAATAATATTTTACAAACTGTTGAAGAAAGCAAGAAGCCCCGAAGTACTTCTACTTTAACAGTCACTCTACTTATTTTACACCCATTTAAATTTCTACTTGTAAGTGTACTTTAATTTATCCTCGCAAATTTGACTGAAGCTACATTGAGGGTTGATTTTTAACTGCAAAATAAAAAATAAAATTAATACCTCTCCTTTTACACTGGAATACTGGATGAAAAAATATTCGTAACTGATATTTAGGGTGGAACTGTTTTTGTTTTTTAAATATAAATTTTACCCTGACTGAGCCACCGGCTTTCCATCTTTCCACGTTGTGAACTTGATGTGGCTCTCTGACCTCTTTACAGCGTCAGCCTTCGCCTCTCCTTTCAGGGCGCCACGCACTACCCGGGCGGCGATGGTGGAGTACTGGATGTAACTGAAAATGACAAAAAATTAACTTTAATTAATCTTCTTCAACATTCAAAAACTCTCTTCACAAACGAACTCTTCCATCGCTAAAAATGAAATTTATCTTATCTTACTTGAGTCCTGCTGCTCTCCAGAAAGTCATGATGAACTAGTAATTGCGCCTTGAGCGGCTAAAATTTCCCGGAAGTTAAAATAAACTTTTTAAAGCGGATTAGGTTTCTCCAGAGCACTGGAACAAGAGCAGAAGTAGAATAGAATGAAATGGAAGTCCACTTTTGTATATCTGCGAACATGTGTGCTGTATTGCTGCATGTGATTTTATGTGAAAGCATTACAGGCACGGCACAAATACTTACCCGTACTTTGCTACTGCTGCGGATTGTCGCGAGGGAAGGCTGGTGTGGCTAGATGACGCTGCGATGGTCGCCGAGCTTTTTGGACTGGAAGCCGGGACGGAGGAATAAGAATGGAGCGGACCTAGCAGGACCTGCAAAATACTTTAAAGGATAGTGGTCCAAAATACAGAAAATAACGTTTTACGAATCAATTTTCGTCAACTTCCGTTACAACGATGAGTTGTGTTCATTTAGTTTTGAAGCTTTTACAACTTTTCTTTTTGGATATTTCCAGAAATAATGGGAATGTGGAGGAAATCTCAAATTGCCCCAGGATTATACTGTGTACTATGGAAATTCTCAATTTCGCATAATTAATGTTGAAACTAAATCATTTACGCTAATTAATTATTTATTTTACAATTTTTTCACGCAGCATTTTATGTGATCAGTCATCAGTTCTTATAAGTTCGCCGAATTTATTACCCCTGCAAGTTCACTATTGATTTTCCTACGATAGCCAAAATTATCTAGTATTTATTTTTACAATCCTTTAGCTCCCACGTAATTATGTCACTTTGTCGCTTGGAATGTCCCATATGCCAGCAAAATTTGATAAAAACGGCTCCAAACGAGGAAGCTGAACCAGAGAGTTCTAACTCCTCCCGGAACGTGGAAGGCCAGAGATCCACTCGTCGCAACAGAAGTTCCTGGTCATGGTCGCCTGTCTCCACTCCCTGTGGACATTTATTCCACAAAGGGTGCATCCTCCAATGGTTTAGAAGTCGAAGGGACACCGAGCCAGGATTCAGTCGATTGTAACCACAAAAAACTGTAATTTCCAGCCCGAATTCCAATTCCAATTTTTAATGACCTTGACCATTTTATAGGAGAGGCTCCTGCCCCACGTGCCGGAAGCCAGTTGCCTACTACAACCTAGTCCGAGTGTACCTGACGCCATTCTCTGCTGCCCCACCTGACAATGAGAATTTCGAAGACGCCACTTCAAGACCTGTGGACACTTCTTCGTCATCTTCAAGCCAGGACCGAGACAACGAGCTCCTCAGCAGTTCGCAGTCATCGAGTCGTAGTCAGCTCTACTACGAGTTCTTCAACTTGTTCCAGGACAGTGCAAGCCGACACGACACTATTCGCACCAGACTAAGGTCACGAAGGAATAGGAACCTCTCCTTTTTGCACTTTGACTGTGAGCAGCAGGACTGCATCGACCTCAGAAATGCCTTCTACATATTATCGTGCGAGCACTTTAACTTTAACTTAATCTAGCCAATTATAATTTTAACCTTTAAATAATTAATTTTATTATTCGAATGCACATAATTTAGAAGAGAATGTCGAGTGCTCCAAAGAAGGCTAAATCTCGAGTTGGACGTTAGTAAAATGAAGTCCTTACTGGTGGCGAGTCAGCAGCGGGACATAACTGAGTTGAAAGTGTAACTAATTACTTAATTACGTTAACTATTTTTGGCAATGAGTGCATTATGGGGAGCTTCGAATTGATTTAGTTTATGAATGATGTTTTTGCAGCAAAAGAAGAGGCTCCATGCACCAGACTTGGCTGTCCACTGCTGCGCTACTGGCACTGATAACATTGTGGATAACGATGAGCGTCATGATCGTGTTCTCCCTCAAGCCTGTGCTGACGGACAATGACGAGAGCGAACTTTGACCTCTTCTTCACTCAACCATTTAACCGTTTCAGCTTTCTTTCATTCCAAATTAGAATTTAATGGGGCATTACAGGACTCATTTAACTAACAATAAGCCAGTCTCTTGTAGTCTTGCCATCATCTATCATTTCTAAGCAATGCTGAAAACTCAATAAATCGCGAGAAATAACACAAAAATTATTTTAATTACGACCAGTACCATAAATGACTAAATTTTTCCAAAAAATGACTTTTTAATTAACTATAATCCATAAATATTTTGTAATTTTTTTTTACTAATTTTTAATTAAAAGCGTTATGGCGTTCGCACGCAGCTTTGTTCCTTCCCTGCTCTCCTCTCCGCCACAGGTCCTTAGCTCGTGGAAATGTGTCAATTTAAGTTTGCAAGGGTGTGGATTCCACACTAATGTACAGCTCCGAAAAACAATTCACATCACCGGCGAGAAAGACTTCACCAAGAAGGTTGTGAAAAACAAGAAGCCCGTGATTGTCCAGTTCCATGCAGAGTAAGACGCTGTTAATATTTTTTTAAAAATTGGCATTTCTCCTATATATTACAGATAACGGCAGGTTATTGAAGTTGGTAGAAGTGCAGTTTTCCAATGCTCATTGTTCTATAATATGACCTTCGTAGTTGGTGCCAACCATGTAAGCAACTGAGTCCCCGCATGGAAAAGTCGATTGGGTCCACACATGGGAAAGTCGACTTTGCCAAAGTTGACATCGACGAGAATCCGGAAATCGCCATGGCATACTCCGTAGGCGCCGTTCCAGCCGTGATCGCCCTCAAGAACGGGAAAGTTGTGGACAAGTTTGTTGGACTTAAGGAGGAAAAGGACGTTAAAGCATTTGTAGACAAAGTTGCCAAGAAGTAAATAACTCTTTGTCCTGTCTTATCAAAATCGACTGTACTCATGTCTCATCTCACCCTCTTTTCCTATTAAAAAAATCTATCCTAACCATTTCACTTCTGTTTTGCAATTTACTTTTTTAAGTGGTTAAAACCACGGAGCAACTACTTTTCATGGAGATGCTAGCCAACTTTCCAGCCATACATCTCCAGCTTTTACCTCCCATATTAATCAATAATATTTATTATTATTGCAGCGAAAGTTGAAAGGAAGCCCAACAGCAAAAAAAACTCTTCCATTTCAACATTTTGTCCATATGTGCTCATGTGCAATGACTGATGCAGTGCAAATACAAAGTCCAAGTCCTCCCCTCACCCTCTTCTTTTTCCATCCCTGTCCTGAA
>JAHZND010002539.1:0-12321 GCA_027744115.1 Acrocyrtus sp. NNG-2020
CTGCACGCTCTGTATTTTCCACCGTTTCTTAAGACTCTCTCTTCTTATCTTATTGAGTAACTTACTGAAGTCAGTGAGGTTATCATTCAGATACTGTACATGTACTATGTGGCATATATCTACAAGAAGAAAAATTGATGTCTTTCATAAGAGACGCTGAATTTACGACAGATATAACAGAGCATAACAACAATGCATAGGGAATTCCTCGTTTTTGCCTAACCTGAAGTAGGCGCTGCGTTGATGGTTCGATGCGATGATACAATTCAACCTACATAGAAAAGGAATGTATGGGAATTTTTTTGTACTATTGTAAAAGGGAAATATCCTTTTTGTACAATACATATGCGCAACAGCTGCATTCATGAGGAGGAAAAGTTGTCTTGTCTTCTTCATAAGTATATCTCCTTCAAAGACAGAGGGATGATGTTCGAATTAATGAAGAGGATTTTTAGCAGATAGATGACATTTTCATTTTGAAGTGTTATGTGCATAAAACCCATCTTAAGAATAGAATTTTTTTGAAGAGTCACCTTTCCTTACTATAAATAACAGACTAGAATTGATTTAGCAAAACTCATCTACTGATTCTAATGTGTGTTTGGATTTGAGATCCAGTGATGGTGATAAGATATAGGTAGTTTCTCACAGAGGGGCTTCCAACTGCGCTGGCGATGATGAGGAGAAAGTTTCGAGGGATATTTGTGAGAGAGACTAGCGCAGATTTGGTTGAAGCATTTGGCGAATTTGAGTTGGCAGAGAGGATCAGGATCAAGAATGGTTAGGAAAACGAGATCGGCGACATTTAACTTATATCATGTAGCAAGTAGTGGCAGTGGGATTAGTGCAATGTCGTCCTCATCTTCGTTGTCTAGTTCCACTATGCGAGTCCAAATCGCCAAAGAGTATGTCAGGAAAGGTTCGGAAACGTCGTAGCTACGGCGCAGGTTGCTTCCAATGTTACGCAAATAATTTCTGTGAAAATGTGAATGAGACATGTTCTTAATAAAATAGGTTTTTCCTGTGAATATTTTCAGGCGATAAATTGGACAGTGCTGAAAGTTCTCAAACTGACAGCGAGGAAATTTCTCAGGGAAAGGTTCGACCGATAATGGCTCCACTTCCAGTACCAACGATAATTCGACCCGAGGATGACTCTCAGGACTATTCTCAGCTTGACGACAGCCCCGTTATATGCGGCGTTTTCCCTCAGACTCAGATTGTGCTACGGTTAAATCCGTACATTCAGCCTGCAGCGGTGTCATGGCTGGTTAAGAAAATTACTGGAAAGAAACAGGACGGAGGAGCAGAACTGCAAGTTAGATGCGAACCGTATGTGGGACGAAAAAAGGAGGTAATTAATTTTATTTTGACAGGCATTTTCATGCAAACGTATTTAAAATAAAGCTCGCTAAAATTTATTAATTGACATTATTCCGCTTTTCTGCAGAGTTTAGTTCTCCACGTGACAGCATCTAAACTAAAATTTCTGGAGGTTGCTGAATATCTGGAGCTAAAGAAAGTCGATGAGCATGGAGTGCTCCGGGAGTTTACCGCTGGCGACATGGACAGTTTCCTTCATGGCGATACTACATTAGACAATCTTCTCACAGCAGCTGAAAAGCAAATGATAGTTCTTAACGAGCTGGAAAATATACGGGCCATGTCTGGAGAAGACTGCATACCAGGCTACCCTGCGCAAGTGGTGTACAAGGGCCAGTCAGTCTTTCAAGTCTACCTTTCAGAAAAGTTGATTGTCCAGTATTATCCTCTTCACGACCAAGCAGAACTTAACAAATTAGGAGAAAAATGGTACTGGGCTTTCTTTCAGGCTCAACCATTTGGTGAGATTTTGATAATTAATCTTGCAAGTAATGATGAGCAGTCGGCAATTGTCCACAAAAATTAATTTATGATTAATGGGATTGTAGAGGAGATTCGAAAATACTACGGCGAAGCAATTGCCCTGTACTTTTCCTTCCTGGGCTTCTATACGACCTCTCTATTCGCACCCGCTTTGCTGGGAATGATCCACTTCATTTTACCAGAGTCTGCCATCCAACCACAGTTTAGTATTCTTTTGCATTTTTAATCTGCTCTGGGTCACAGTCTTCCTTGAGATCTGGAAACGAAAATGCTCCGAACTTGCATATGTCTGGGGAACATTAAGGTATGCAAAATACCAAGTTTGGGCATTTACAAAATTAAATACTTTCATCTACATTAAACTTGTAATTTTATCCGGGTAGAATGACAAAATGGGAAGAGCCACGACCAAACTTTCGAGGGAAAATGTCCATCGATCCTGTTTCGGGGAGATATCAGCCTACCTTCCCTTGGTGGAAAACGTGCCTTAAGGTAATAATTCCAAATTAAATCATGGCAAGTTAGCCAGAAGAAAATTTAGATTTGACAATTTTTTCTTGAATTGTGATTTTGGCCGATTAGATTTACGGTGTCTCATTTCCGGTCGTTCTGTTGTGCCTTTGTGCTGCCTTCTACATAATGTTGTGCTCTTTCTGGGCTGAAGAGATGCTAATGGAATCAAAGAAAGCGAGCGATTCACTGACTTCGCAATACATAATTTATCTTCCAAGTATCATATACGCCGTTCTCGTTTACGTGATGAATTTGTACTACAGACAACTTGCGGAGGTTTTAACTGAATGGGGTACAGCTCAGATCCTGTTTCAACTCAATTAAAACTCATAAAAAGTAAATTATGTTGCCAAAATATTGAGCACGCTCATGCAGTATGTGGCATTTTAATTTCTTTTAGAAAATCATCGAACACAGTCACAATTTGAGCGTCATCGAGTAATGAAGCTGGTTCTGTTTGAATTCGTAAATAATTTCATGTCGCTCTTTTACATTGCATTTTACCTTCAGGATTTGGAAATGCTAAAATATGTAAGTACATAAGCAATGAATATTTAAATATGACAGATTTCGCAGAATGTCAAATATCTATAAAACTCATACTGATATTTGCAACTTTTCAGCAAGTATTTTTAATGCTCATAATTCTACAAGGAATCAATCACTTCCAAGAGGCTCTACTGCCTCTATTGCTTAGAAAAATGTCTACAGCGGTAAGTTACGAATTTTTAATAGGAGCATTTTCCCTGCTAATTACTAGATCTCTTCATAGATCTCTCTCTCTCTCTTAGATCTCTCTCTAAATTCATAACTTTCGTTGCTTATTAGGGAAAGGAGTATATTCTAAAATCACATCCAACCTTAGCCCAAATTTTATTATCTGATGAAATTGACCCAGCCAAAGAAAGCAGCAATTCCTCCACAATGTCACCCGACAGCATTTGGAATCCAACATCTTTGGGCCTTCAGTCACTGGATGCAACTGATTCAAGAATTGAATTAAGCAAATGTGAAGGTGGTCTTAGTCTTTCTGAAGACGTAAGATCGCTGGCGCCCACTTTAAGTACTGCTGAGTGGCTGTTGCTGTTTGTACTTGTTGAGCACATTCTGATAGCTGCAACATTAGCGCTCAGGCAGTTAATTCCAGATATGCCTTACTGGGTCAAAATGGCTATGGCTAAGCTGGAGTATCAGTCCAGGCAGGCTTTGAAAAATGAGGTGAGGGTCCATGGTCATAATTATATGTAAAAAAAATTAATTAATAATTATGCGCATTTCTAATTATTCTGAATTGTTTTGTGAAAATAGCAAGCGTTCAAGTCGAGGCGACAACTTACAAGAAGATTCAAAACAATTCATCACGGACAAAGACCAAAAGCTGGTTCTGGGGCAACCACCGGAAGTTCCTCTAGCTCCCCAGTTAGCACAACTAGAAAGCGACTTCCTATTCCAATTCCAAAAGCGTAGACATATCTGCGTTCCAAATTACATACCGAACTTGAACCTTCACCGTTACCTTAATAATTGGACCCGTGCAGAAAGTGTCCTTCAGTAATCATTAAGTCTTGTCTAGGATGCTCCGCTTTTGTTATTTTTATCAACCTATCTGTCTGTTACGTACATACTATTCTATATAAGAAAAAGAATTGTACTTTCCTACTAAAACACACCTACCGACTGAATACATTCTAGTCTTTAAGTGTAATATGAAAGATATACACACTAACTAACCTGTAATACGAAAAAGTGATGTTTATCGTCTATGCAGGCTTTTAAGTACTAAAAGCAAAGTGCCAAAGTAAAGTAACATGCATTTGGAACTATTTTTTAAAAACTCGTAACTGTAATGCAATTGTAATTGTAAACTAAAAATTTAAATAAGAGACGAAGCGAAAAAGTAACAACCAGATTACAACGAAAATACTATTTCTAGACATGCTTTCTTTAAAGTCTTCTCTTATTTTAGGCACACATATATCGTTCCATGTAATCTTTGTACATTCACCTTCGGTATAAAGAAATTCTTTGCCTTTGTCCAAGTTAAAAAAGAAATGCTGTATACGTAGGTGCCCGTGTCATACAACGTGTCGCCAAGCAAGCTTAGAACTTAGAACAGAAGGCACCTTATTCATTTTAGGAGCTAAATGAAGTGAGTACTTCTGTCAAAAGTATGAATACTCCCAGCAGAAGTTGGAAAGCCCAGCTATATGTAATTATCCCAGATCAACCGAAGACAAGTACCTCTGTGCTATATGCAATGATATTTCTGTTAATCTGAAATAAATGTACCTGTACATTCTCTCTGCATCATGTTCTTTGGCATATAATTTCAGTGTGTTTGTTCGTTTGACTGTTCATGGCAGAGTTAGAAGCAACTTTAACTTTCAATTTTAAGTGAATTTATTTTATCTAAACAGAAAAAATGGCATTAACTAAAATGTGTCTTGCTCTGTGTGGATATATTTTAATGCTGATTTGTAAGTTTAATTTAGTTGCAAGTTTTAATTTGGAGGAGCCTGCATCGAAGAATGCAGTTCCATCACTAAATTCGAATACGACTTTAGCAAACGCTACAAGCGACAGTTCTAAGGGAAGTGAGACTGAAACTGAAGTTCAGACAGAAGACACGTCATTAGATGACAGATTCAACTTAAACTATAATGTAGCTGGTGCAAAGGGAGTAGGTAAGCTGAAGTATAAAGATTTTCAAAATACAAGCAATTAAGTAATCCGGTCACAAATTTCCGTGGTCTCGTTAGTCATAGCTGTTATAAATATTTATGATGAACAATTTAGGGAGATATGGCGGAGTCAGCGAATCCAATTCAATGTCGTACGGAATTAACGCTGGGATTAGAAGAAAAAATGGTCACTATCAGAACCTGTATAGCAACTCTGGAGCCAAGTCCAATAGCTACTCGTATGGCCCTGGAGCCCCGTTGACTTACGCCAACACAGGCACAAGATACAGACCTGGTATGATTTAATTATTCTGAATTGGCTTTCTATACAGCTCTATTTACTCATTTAAATAGTGATTAACAAGTGATATGATATGCGCGTGATAATAGGATATGGAGGAGGAGGCTACGGTTTCTCCGGCATATATGGTGGAAGAGGAAATGCATACGCCCACAGCCACAATCAAAGAATTGAAATTCCTCTGGATAACATGGGGACAGTCCTGCTCAGCAATCTAAAAGAAAGAAATAATACCGACTCAGCAATATCATCACTGGAAAATGAAACGGATGTCGTAAACTCTTCTTCAAACGCCTCCTTTGACACTGACAAAACAGAAGAAGGAGGAAACCCGGACGCAATTGTATTTTCATAAAAGCTCACTTTTATAGGTCTTTTATAGGTCTCACACAAGGTCTTTTTAGCCAGCTAAAAAGACTGCATTCATTTCTGGACATAATATGATAGCATGATAAAAAAAATAATGTGAATATAATAATCGACTATCTTTTTATTATTTCTTTCTTAACCCTTATAATTTCTGTTAATTTATTTAAGACAAGAAGTAAAGACAAAAGTCAAAAATACTTTTCTAAAAATGTCCAGCATTGAAAAACATATTTTGCTGTCTGTATTTACTGAATACTAGTAATCTCATGTCACCCACAGGACGAGTTTTAACATGTTTTTTTTCATAGGCACACATAGCAGCAGTATGAATGAGCCATAGCCAGCCAAGCCAAGGCCAGCAAAGGTAAAGATTATGTTCCATGCACAATGCACAGGTAATTCAAAGGCAGGCAGGAAAAATGCTTTTACATACTACGTCCTATAATACCATTCCCAACGTTCCCAGTCTCGTATAGAGTAGCAGACCACCTGGATTGGCGGATTTCTGCTGGTGAGAAATAAAAGGCGGAAAGTTGTTGTTGTTGGGCTGACTTGTTTTTTGTGTAATGAAACTAAGAGTGTAATACTGTAGTAGTGGCAAACACAGAATAATTCTTCGCAAAGAAAAAATTGAAACATTGGATTGGAATTATTTTAATTGTGCGTTGTTCATTGTGCAACTTCAAACATCAAATTGGTGTTGACATACCTATTTAACATTCGTGTAAGGTATCGCTCACGGGTAACGTTACTGTATCTTTTGTGTAGATTGTAGATAGAAATAAATTGCATGTAATATTGATAAAATCATTATAAATTCATTGTTGATGGCTGTCATATGTCTTGTTCTGAAGTTTTTGCTTATTGTCAACAGTCATCAGCTGGGAGAGAAGTGTGAGAGGGAGTAGTTGGTGGGGAGGAGGTATTCTGACGTCACCGGTGAGGCTTCGAGTGCCGCTTCAAAGATGAACAAAGCTAACCCGGCTACTAAGCACAATAGCAAAACTGGAATTGAAACATTGGATTGGAATTATTTTAATTGTGCGTTGTTCATTGTGCAACTTCAAACATCAAATTGGTGTTGACATACCTATTTAACATTCGTGTAAGACGGTGTAAGGTATCGCTCACAGGTAACGTTACTGTATCTTTATTTGTGTAGATTGTAGATAGAAATAAATTGCATGTAAGATTGATAAAATCATTATAAATTCATTGCTGATGGCTGTCATATGTCTTGTTCTGAAGTTTTTGCTTATTGTCAACAGTCATCAGCTGGGAGAGAAGTTTGAGAGGGATTAGTTGGTGGGGAGGAGGTATTCCGACGTCACCGGTGAGGCTTCGAGTGCCGCTTCAAAGATGAACAAAGCTAACCCGGCTACTAAGCACAATAGCAAAACTGGAGTCACCGGAAGGGCGAAACAGTTCCAGCTGCTGAAGTCGATATTTGGAGAGGGAGATGTTGAAAAGCAAGCTTTGCCAGGAGCTCTATTCCTTTGGGGGGCTGCATCCTCTGGAAAGTCGTACACTCTGGAGAAGGCTCTGGAGCAGACAAATTCTCAACAGATAAAAGTGCACTCTGCGGAGATACTATGTGGGCGGAGAGCATTCTTTGAGACCATTCTACAGCAGTTAGTGAAAGGTAGTGGGATGAACCTCGCAACAAATTTTAAATGTGATAGTCTTCGGTCGTTATACACTAATTTTGTGATGTATTTCGAAGACAGCAAGCACAAGTGAGTAATTAACATTACATAGTTTTATGCACTAGATCATTTTTAAGAATTCTAATTTTAAAATTTTATATGATAAATAGGCAATATCACATTTTTTTATTGCAGATCCACTCACGTTGTAATTTTAATTGAAGCAGCAGAAGACCTACGAGGCGAAAATGATGATATACTCACATTCTTGGTTAAACTTCAGGACATCACACAGGTCCCTGTTTGCGTTGTCTTTCTTTCGGTATTACCTCCGGCACATTTTATGCCGAGTGTCATGGATCACGCCATCATCCCCATTTATTTTCCTCAGTATTCAATTGAAGAGCTGACACAGATCTTGAGCGAACAAAATTTACCGAGTAGCAAACACTCAAAAAGTGCGACATGTTTTGAATTTTATGTTAAAATGATCGTTAGTATATTTTACTATGTGTGTAGAGATGTTCGGAAGCTCATGAGACTATCGCGTACCCACTGGGAAAATTTTCAAAATATGGTAGAAGAGTCCCAAGATGTCAACCTGACAAGATTATGGAAGAAGCTGGAACCACAGCTGAAATCTCAGTTCTTCGAAATGAACTCCACAGTAGTGTCGTGTGTCCAGCAGTCAGTTCCTCCCACTCCCACTTCAAAAACTATGGATATGCCCTTGAACGCAAAGTATTTACTGATTGCATCGTACTTAGCCACTCATAATCCACCGTCATCGGATAAGCGCTTTTTCGTGAAATCTAAAGTTGGGGGATCGAAGAAGCCTCGAACCGCGGTAAAACTTGATACCAGCAGTACGCAGCAAACTGCTAAGACATTTGAGCTTAGTAGACTGATAGCAATTTTTGGTAGTGTTCAACAGTATTGCGATGATAAGGCTGTGAACAAAAATATAAATATTAGCTTTATGAATCTTGTAAGTACGCTATGTCAAAATAAGTTGATTCAGTCTCTTGGTGAGGACACCTTTGGAAATCAAAAGTACCGATGTTTATTAGACTATGATACAGTGCTAGATATTAGCAGATCTGTGGATTTTGAAATTAATAATTATTTGTACCGGTTGTTATAAAATGGTTGATGGTCTGTGTTGCGTAATTCTCGTTACTTTTATGTATTATGTATTTATTAAGATTTGTTCTTCTACGTTGGGTTTATGAATTGTTTAGAAACATCCTGACCTTGAATTAGTATGTGGATCGTGGATGTATGTAAATGAATAGGAGGCTCCAGGTTTTGGTAATTGTTGCTATTAGCCAGTTTCCATTCGCTCAAGACCTAATAAAACGTTTATCAGGTTATAATAACATTTAGCTCGTAATTTATTTAATGGTTCAGTCTATAAAGTAATAACTAATGATTTGGTAATCCCAGAAAGATAAATGCATCTTCCGTATTTATAACAGTTAACAGTTCACATAGTTTAGGAAAAATTACAAGTTCATCACATAAAATAGAAGTACAAGTTGGAACTTTTTGTAAGTATTTTGGCGCATACAAAACCCAAGTATAAATAAGGCCGTACATGTTTGTTTGTTTGTCTAACAAAATTGTATTTTGAAGATTGCCTCAGCTCAGTTTCAAAATCAAAGTGAAATAAATTCATCATTAAAAAATGAGATCTGGATTAAAAACGTACAGAAAATAGTTTTCCCTTAATTTATGTAATTCGTAATATTTTTTAAACAGTTAACAGTTCACATAGTTTAGGAAAAATTACAAGTTCACCACATAAAATAGAAGTACAAGTTGGAACTTTTTGTAAGTATTTTGGCGCATACAAAACCCAAGTATAAATTAAGGCCGTATATGTTTGTTTGTTTGTCTAACAAAATTGTTTTTTGAAGACTGCCTCAGTTTCAAAATCAAAGTGAAATAAATTCATCATTAAAAAATGAGATCTGGATTAAAAACGTACAGAAAATAGTTTTCCCTTAATTTATGTAATTCGTAATATTTTTTTTAAAGAGCATAAACAGGAAGTCATGGCTCATATTGTAGTAACTATCTTATGGCTGGACGTGGACACTGCTTAAACTCATTTACATTTTCTAGTTGGTCTACTCCCGCAGCCATCATGGATTCATCCTCCTCCGGAAACAAACTCGAGTACGTAGGCGGACTCAAGGTTTCATACTGAGGTGGAATATCCTCACAGGCCACTTTCACTTTCGTCAAGTCTGGCGAAGAGGATTCGTTGCCCTGCTGCAGATTACGTGACATACCGGTTTCCATCCTTGCCAAAGATTGATAGTGAGACTGAGCAATAGAAGAACTCACAGCTGCAGAACCAGTTTCTAATGATTCCAAATATCCTTGTGCGCCATGAGATGTGTAGATACGAGATCTGTATGAAATCAAGGGAAGAAAAAAAAATCATTTTTAGAGAATAACAAAACAAGATGAAATCGAAAGTTGTGAAATCCTCCCTGAAAGACAAAACTTCCTCTGACTACAAATTAGCTTTATTCATCTTATAAAAGGAAAAACTTAAGAGGTAGGTTTTCTGCTGATAAGCTTGTTCTACAAGGTAAAAAATCCCTTTTTGTAATCTTTAATCTTATAAGAAGGAAATGCATCTTAGTCACCACCACGTTTTTGCTGCCATGCTGTAACGTTATGACTTCGCCAATACCATCATTTTAATACAAAACAAGAAAAAAAACTGCAATTTTCATGTTGGCGTTTTCTAGTAGTAATGACCCCGCAGCAACTTCATCATCGACGGTTTTTATATTTTTTTACGTACTTGGTCAGCAAGTCAGTACGGCAACGGCAACAAGATATTAAAGTGCAATTTTTATACCTAAACGCACAAAACTTGTATGAAACTTGACTAGATACGCGAAAAAAAATTCTTATTAATATGCTACATATCCCACATCTCCTTTTCTGTACTTGACTCTCTTACTCAATATCACTCCCAAAATCAGTCTCACTTGCGACATCAGAGGTGGAAGCTAGCGTCATCGCGGACACCACGGAGTCTAGATTTACCGTCTTCTTGTAGAAGCGCTTCAGGCAGTAGAAGGCACACGCGATGACACACCAGCACCCAATGAAAAATAGCGCAAATACCAGGATAAGACCACAGAACGTAACCAGCAGAATTTCTAACATGTCACTCATGTCAAAAACCGTTGCAAAAGTGATGGAAATGGAAACTAGTTTTAGCAAAATTAATTGGGGAAATTATTATGGATCCGGGGACTTTCCTATGCCTCACTTTATAATACAACACGACGACAAAATTTTCGCTTTCCTTAAGAAATAGTCCATTTTTCTTGAATCTGGCTGAGCTCAGTTCAAGAAGAGAATGAAAAGGGTATACTAAAGCGCTTCAGGCAGTAGAAGGCACACGCGATGACACACCAGCACCCAATGAAAAATAGCGCAAATACCAGGATAAGACCACAGAACGTAACCAGCAGGATTTCTAACATGTCACTCATGTCAAAAAACCGTTACAAAAGTGATGGAAACTCGTTTTAGCAAAATAAATTGGGAGAATTGTGGATCCGGGGACTTTCCTATGCCTCACTTTATAATACAATACAACGACAAAATTTTCGCTTTCCTTAAGAAATAGTCCATTTTTCTTGAATCTGGCTGAGCTCAGTTCAAGAAGAGAATGAAAAGGGTGTACTGGGATGGGAGTGTTGACGTTTAAAGCTGCTATTGCAGCCTCCCCTTCGTCCTCCTTTTTTTTAAAAAAAAACTGCACAGTGAGTACTTTAAAATTGCAGGGGAATTTCCACTGCCGTTTCAATAAGAACTTTGGGACGATGATGATAATTGTACGTACTTCTTCGACCACTATCTTCATATGTGATGCGCCGCAGTCACATGCCACTATTAGCGAAACTTATTTCCGTTGCGCTTTGCGCTTTTTACGCTTTTCAAATGAGCGTTTGTGATATTGTGATTGTGGCGTGTTATGTCAGAAGTCTGTACAGATATTGCCTCTGCAAAATACCAATTCGTATAGCTCATATGAAATGGTTGTGTAGCAAAAGCAATTTGGGTGCATTTTTTTATTTTCAAATACAATTTTTTTCCTACTTCCTACATGACGGGAACCCTTAAGTGTATCTGAGCCTTTGTGATTAAGCGCCATCAGACCTTTTCGTTCCTTTATGTTGAAATCCTACACTCATATTACTACTCTTAGTCAGAGGAAGAAGTTTTGCGAAGAATCTTTTTTACACGTGACTCTTTTCAAGCGAAACGAATCGAGTCGAATTACACATTATGTAACTAGGTATGGGTTTTACTGTACAAGCCTGACACTTCCGCCCGTCCTTTTTTAGATTCCTGACTCTGACGGACATATTATTTTTTAAAAGCTGATTTCACCCTTGCCACAAGATTTATTGGAATGTTAAAATCATGTAAAAATCGAAATATTAAGAGATTCTAATTACCATTTTATTCCCTTATAAAATGACGGAAAATCATCGCTTTTGCAACGCACTGTCAAAACGTCTGAAAGTAACGATGCGCTAAAGCTCATCAACAATAACATCAGAGCGCGTGCTTGTTGATGCTCCTTGTCTTCTAGTTCTTATCGACTTTACCTCGTCTACAACACTATTAATTCTGTTCTACGTGTTTATTCACGTTCAAGTGATTAGTCCATTTAGTCCATTGTTGTAAGGAAAAATCAGCTTCTGATGGTAAACTGATTGCATAGCTGTTTTTTTGTAGTCTTCAAGCAGGACTGGTAGTGCGAAGCGAAGGAGTTTACGCACCCTTACGTCCGCCGTCCTTCTCGTCTCTTCCTCATACAAAAAAAACATCTTTTATCTCACTTTTGTCTAATTCCCTTTTGTACTGATTGTCTTCGGAAATGACAAGTAATGAGTGATAAAAA
>JAHZND010002540.1:0-27656 GCA_027744115.1 Acrocyrtus sp. NNG-2020
AATACCGCTGACAATTGAGTTGGAGGGACTATCCAGGAAATTGGTGTTCTTAAGAAATTACCTAAGTGCAGTGGCAGATCAACAGGAAGCTGCTGGAAACGGAAAGCCCGATCAGCTACTTGAACAGACGAGAGCGACGTTCACATCTGTGTCTAGCGTAAGTGGGAATGTACTACTGGAGATTTCATTAGAGGAAAAAAGGGAGGAAATTGGAAATAATTATAAATTTTTAAAAATATTTTACAGGGCATTCAAGCAGAAGAGGAACCATCCGTTGACCGGCTCTCCTTAATTTACGAGCATCTACTAAGTCTTGGAAATGCAGAGGGGCGAATGAAGGCGGCGCAGAGCTCGTCCCCAGTCCCAGACACTCACTTGACGGAGCTGCTCCACAGCTCCAATAAAATCTTCCAGCAAACGTTTGTCGAGTACTTGAGAGTGTGGAAGAGTTTGTCGGAGAGGGAGTCCACACACGAAATCCTCTCAATTTGGGAGAACTACCTAGTCCAGTGCCAAAACTACTTGAAGGAGCCAATTCCAGGCAGCAGGGAGCAGCTCATTGAGGATGAGTCTTTGTGCAAAGTGTACCAAACCATACTTAATGGACAGCACGCTACGCTGTCGGAAAGGGGAGGTGCGTCATCACCTTCCGGTGTGGATTTCCCAGCACTGGAAGCCAGGTACTGGGAAATTGAAACCCAGTTGGTGGCGAGGCAGAAGGAAATCCAGGCGAGATTGGGCTCCTGGAAGAACTACTTGAAGTGTCAAGAGTCCTTTGCAACATGGCTGAGGACGATGGAACGAGAAAAGAGGAGTTTGGAGCTGCCATTCCTTCAACTAAAGAGATTGACTGCAACCCAAAACAAAATTGAAATGCTTATCGAGAAGTGCGTCAAAGGTGAGGAGTTGCTGGATGACTTCAAGTCAGCAAAGAATTCTCTAGTCCCGT
This sequence comes from Acrocyrtus sp. NNG-2020, assembly GCA_027744115.1. Taxonomy (NCBI): domain Eukaryota; kingdom Metazoa; phylum Arthropoda; class Collembola; order Entomobryomorpha; family Entomobryidae; genus Acrocyrtus; species Acrocyrtus sp. NNG-2020. The sequence continues at coordinate 950 of JAHZND010002540.1, forward strand.
TTGCATCTCCGGAGTTGAAGGCGTCCCTTGGACAGGACGTTGCTTCCAGTAATGTCCGCTTCCAAAATATCCAGGCAGCCCTAAGAACATGGCTGGATCACACAAACAGATTGGCTGACATGAACGACACGTTCCAGCTAAAGTCAGGAAAAATTAGTCAAACGCTTAATGAGCTGAGTGAGCGTCTCCACGAAGAAAAAGTGCCAACAACGTTTGCTCACCTGAAAAAGTACATTGGAAAACTGGAAAAGTTGACGAAAGAAGCGGAAGACGCAAGTCAGCCACTGGAGGAAGTGAGGACATGCCTGAGAAGATATGAAATCCTCGATAAGTCCTGCTGACGCGAGATTGCTCAACCAAAAAGTTTGGTTTTTATCCCAACAACACGTTGAGCTTCTCTCGGCTCTCCAGCAAAGTCGATCTGACGCGGAGGAGAAGGTCGATCTGATCCCAGCCTTTGACACCCGCTGCAAGAACTGGCTTCTGTGGGCGAAGCAAATGCAAGAGAAGCTCCAGCGAAACCAACACCTCACGTTGGACGACTACTCGAAATGGCTTGTGAAGGATGCCGAGCCAGAGATCTCATCCAAAGAGAGTTCCTACGAGTGGATCATATCCACTGGCAAGTCACTTGCGGAGATGACTACCGGAAGTGAGAAAAAGGACCTACTTGGTGCTGTCAAACAAGTTAATAAATTTTGGCACAACTTAAACGAGATAGTGAAACAGAGAACAGACAAAGTCACGCACCTACAAGAAATGCTCAAAAAGCTGAATACGGGATATGAAGAGTCTCTACTAAAATTGAAGACTCTGGAAAAGTTTGTTGTAGCACCGGTTACATTCCAGGAGTTGAGCTGTGAAGAGATTAACACCGTTCTTCACACACACGAGGTACGATATAACTTTTAATTTCAAATTAATGTATTAAATTACCAATTTTATTCTTATATTTATATTGTAATTACTACTCAGGGCGAGCGAAAGAAGCTGTCAGGCGAGAGCTGCGATGTCAACCAAATTCTGAATTTGGGAGAGGTTGCAGCCACAGACTGTGATGATTTGAAAATGTACCAGGATGCGTTCCGTGTCAGGCAACAGTGCGAGAGTTTGGATGACTCGTACGTCGATAATATTTATTATTTTCATAGTTATATTACAATGATGTTGTAGATGGCATTTCATTAATATGGTATGGCTAATGGCTTGTTATACGCGTTAAGATGGAATCATTTACTTGCCCGGTTCAACAAGAAGACGGAAGCTTTAAGCCAGCTCCGCGACAAGGCGCAGAAAATCGATGACGGTTGCGAATTCGTTGAGTCCCTGCTGACCCAAGTGGGATCAGACCTTGCCCGACTTGAGAGCTCTGCCGCAAATGAGGATTCTTCATCCACGTCGGGAGTGATGTCTGAGGCGCAAGCCCTTCAGGAGTCGCTCCGTGCGCTATCCCCTAAAGTGGAGGACATTGGAAATGAGTACTGCTTCATAGCGAAGCAAGTGATGGCGAGAAATCCATCAGGGAAGTTGAGCCAGCGAGTGAAGAAAGTGATTCACGACTGGAGAAGTTACCAGGATGGAGGAAGTGTCCTGGTGGATCTGTGCCATAGAAAGCTGCTTCTGTTGAATTTCACTTCTAGCTCAACAGCTATGAGGGAGTATATGCGGGAGATGGTGTCACGTGCTGATGAGGCACTGGCAGAAGTACAAAAGTCGGAGGATATCGATTCAATAGAGAGGAAGCTTGCTAGATTGGAACAGGACTTTAACCAAGTTGGAGGATTGGAGAATGAAGTGGATGAAACTGGAAAAGCGCTGCTAGCTAAGGATAGATCTTGTGAGGGAATGGTTGACGAGAAGCAGCTGGAGCTTTCCAGGATGAAGAGATCTCTTGAGGAGAAATTGGCGATTTTGAAGGCATCGCTAAAGAAGAGGAGGGCAGATGAGGAGGAAAAGCTGCTAGAGAAGGAGAAGGCGGTTCAGGTGGAGACCTTGACAAAGACAGCGATTCAAGGGTTGGCCGCTACTGCAGCTCCTGTGGAAATTGACAGAGGAATCCAGGTGGAGACTCTATTCAAGAAGGCACCTCCACAGGAAGAGTCCTCCTCAGACGGCCATACCACAACACAGTCGGAGGCGGACAACGACCAATCGATTACACTGACAAGGGTAGACATCTATCTTCAGGAGTTGCTCAAAGCTCTGGTAGATAGCGACGAGAGCTTGAGCCTCGTTGAAAATCTTGTTGGAGGGAGTGACGATCTACCAGAGCAGGGCGAGTCTACCGACAGCTACGATAGTTTAGTGAGGGCTTTGGCCAACACTCAGTCGATGGTGGACCACGTGCGCCATTTGTACCAGCTTTTGGTGACGGAACACAACATATCCAGTGAAATTGCTAGGGGATCAGAGGTGGAGCAGTTGCAAGCTCGCCTTAAAAATGTCGAGGAAAGGGCTCGAGCCTACGGTCAGAAGCTGAGGGAGTCCAGCCCATCCTCGAGACAAGTCATCTGTCCAGTGTGTACTCCATCCCAACGTGGATCTTGGGATAGCACGTTGTGGCGGCTGGAGCAATGGCTTAATCATGCTGACGCGAAGCTGAAGGAGACCACAAAGAAGCGACCACCAACTTCACTGGAACAACTTGAAGATGCAATCTTGAGCCATAGAGAACTCGTCTTGGATTTGGACAGCCACCGAAGTCTAGTCTTTGCCTTGACTGGGGTGCTTACTCACCTCAGCAAGCATGGAGAGACAAGGACAATGGGTCAAATGGAATTGGACAAGTTACGAGATCGGCTCAAGAAGGCGCTGGAACAATGGAGAAAAGTGTGTCATAGAGCGGCCGCATGGCAGGCTCGACTACAAATTGCGCTGATTGAAAATCAAGACTTCCACGTGACAATTAGTCAGTACGAGGAAGCACTTAATTCAGTCCAGGAAACTATTCACAGAATGGAGCCAGTGGACCTAGGACAACCTAGAAATGTCATTATACCCAAGCTCCGAAAATTTAAGGTAAACATACCTTTTCAGCTTCTGAAATTATTTTATTAATTATAAACAAAGGTTTGAATAAAGTTTCATTTTTACTCTAATATTGCGACAGGATTTGAAAGACGCTCTTGCCAGAATGGAGCCCGAGCTGGCAACGCTGCTCCAAACAGCCGAGCAGTTGTTCACAAACGCCACCGCAATCGAAAAGGAGGGCACTTTCAGACCCTCGATGAGCTCCTCGACAGAAACCCAGGACATTTTCATCACGCCCGAGTGCTCTGTCGTCCTCGAGCGAATTTCTGATCTAAACCACAAACTAAAAACGCTGCAAAAAGTTTGCGATGCGTATGTCAAGCACTTAAGCCTATTCTTACAGAAAGGAGATGACGAAACTGCAGAAGGCACCGAGGAAGCTGCAGGACTTCTCAGCCTATCAGACGAGGTAAAATAATTTTTGACATTAACTTTTAGTCTTTACCGTTGGACTAACAACCACTTTAATCAAAATTATGCGATAAAAAATGCCGAAATGTATTTCTGCACACAACAAACTTTTTTAAGTTTCAAACCTTTTCGTAGCCATACTCCTGTCGCCGCGTTAAAACAAACTTGAATTTTACAAATTGCGCTTATTAAATACAAAAAATTATGTTTTTAGATAATCGAGCAGTCGGGCCGCTCGAGTTCAGCTCTGGCACGAAGTGCCTCGCCTCAGCCAAGCAATTCTTCCAAGTAAATTTATTTCCTCCTATTTTTTTATTTTAAGTTTATTTTTTTTGTAGACTTTGCTAAATCGAGCAGTCGGGCCGCTCGAGTTCAGCTCTGGCACGAAGTGCCTCGCCTCAGCCAAGCCTTGCACCGTCAGGATATATAAAATATTATATTTTTAATTGCATTCCACATCAAACTAATTTAAAAATATTTTTTTCCACGAAAACCTTTTACAAAAAAAATTATAGTGAGCGCGGTGATGTCCCAGATGGATCGGCGATTGTGCGTGGGGGTCGTTATCTGATGCGGGTAGTACGGGCTTCGATCCCAATTCAAGCAATGATTCTCCTCCTCCTGGGTGCAGCTTCCTTAATCCCGTACGGCGAGCAGGACTTCCTCTGCACCGCCAGGAACACTCTCCAGTCCAGTCTAGAGCCAATGCTCCTTTACCCCGACGGACCTCCACCGATCTAAGAACTGAACGGAATGGATCAAGATTTTTTGCAAAAGAAATACCTAGTGAGAGTTAAGCATAATCAATTATATACTTTGACCAAAAGGGAAATCTTAATATCGTCCGCAACAGAAACTATTATGTTAAATGTTGTGTCGCGCGAAGAGTTACTTAAACTAGTAAAAAAAAGTTATAACTGTTCCGTTTGTTAGTTTTTCGGTATTTTATTTCTTGTAGATCTTTCTCTTATTCTGTCGTAAAAGAAAATGGGAGTATAGTTTGTAGTAAAAACCGGAAGTAGATATATTTTTGTGTCGGACGACTTTCTACACACAACGACTGAGCCTGTTTACTGCGTAACTGTATTTTTGTTTTCTTGCTTTTATTTGTAGTAGGAATTTAAAAAAGATTTTGTGTTTTGTGCAAACTTCTGTGAACGCATTTTAGCATTTTTAGTAAGATAGTTTCCAGCATTTAATAAGTTTTTAGCTTAGGAAAAGGAGTAAAACGTGATGATGGTCACTGATCGTGAGTTTTTTGCCGGAAACCTTACATGATTTATAGGAGGCCTTTCTGTACCGTACAAGCCTGAAAAAGATTAGCATTTACATAAGAAAAAATTGCAAATTGCATTGACTGGGAACCGGAAATGTAATAAAAAGTTGTAAAGAAATGTTCGTAGTAAGCCCACGGATAATATGGAATAGTGCAAGTGGCCAGGAAAAAGTGATATTTTTGAAGATTTACACGATTTAGGGAATATCGCGGACGGGACGAGATAAACAAAATTTTAATTAACTCCGTATATAGTTTGTAGACGCAACGAGTGTAAAAACTAACGTTACTATTTAAAAAAAAAATGTGTAATAAATTTGCAGAATTGAGATTTTCCAGTTTAGATTAAAAAGGGACTGTTGGGTTGGGGTAAGGTGGGAAAAAGTGAGTTATGAATGAGTCATGTCATGTCACAAAATTTTTTAATAACTCTTCACACAAATTCTTTACAGTTTAAAAAAATGTGCTACTGAGCAGATAAATTCGAAAAAAAACGATTCTTTCTTGGGAGGATTTGTGCGAAAAATTAATTACGGTGCACTTAAAAAAAGAATCTGCTCTAATTAATAATTAATCAGCCTGTTTACAATCTCACACTTTACAATTTGTTCGTACCTTATAGAAAGTTTTTGTTTTGTCGTCGGGAGTTTGTACAATGTTGTCATTGTCATATATAGAAAAAATGCGTTTATGAGATGAGACCGGTGCTCCATTCTTAATAAAATGAAAATAAATTGCTTGAAGTTTACGAAATCATAATAAAAATAAATAAATCTATTTTGTTGAGTTGAAAAATGAAAGGTGTTCTCAAGAAAAAATCTCTTTATTTGGCACTTGGCACTTTGGCGAAAAGGCGAAATAAAAAAAATATTGTTTTACAATTGCACATTATTATTACCATATAGCATGCGGCGCTGTACAAGGCTTCTGACAAATGTAAAAAAATGGAGGAGGCGATCTAAAGACAAAAAAGATCTTTTGTGACGAGGACCAGTGCCACCACCGACCACCACTTCTAAAGGAAGTTTTAGGTATGATGTCTTGGGCCGTGAATGGTGTGGTGACACTAAACCCTTGTTTTCCAAGTAAGAAGCGTGACCCCTGCAGCTAATCTACTGTGTAATCGGATCTCTCTCCAACGGTGACTCGCTCTCGCCTCTGTGTCCTCTTCCTATTGTCATTTTCATCCTTGTAAAATATTTTTTTTCGCGCAGCTACTTTTTCCCGGCGTACTCCCACTGTTCCTCCTCCTCAACCATTTTTTTTACACATTCTCTCATCATCAGCACAAAAATAAAGATAAGCCAATTTTGCCCTTTGTTGGAGAAAACTGAGCTGCCCTCCGCTGAAGTCATAAATCACGGATTTTATTGCATTATGTTCCCCGCTCATCTGTCCAGTTAAATCCTGCGACGCGTTAATTGGAGATGTTCGTTGGTTCGTTGGTGATTTTAGCTCAAAGGCAAATACACTGTTTTGTTGGGCTGGATATATTTCTAAAAATAAAATGGGGAAAGGTCAGGGCTCTGTAATTCCAGAGTAGATACGCACGCATGTAATAATACGCGACGTATGCATCTACCTTACTCTCACAGCTTCTAGCTTGTTCCCTTCTTTCCTCCAGTATGTAATTAATCAGAGTGAAGAGGTACACAACCATTTTCAAAAAGAGTGACTCAGGAAAATTCCTTCGAGAGCAATATCTCCTCTTCCCATCTAAAGATGAGCTACGTGTGTAACTCTCCCACCCTTCTACTCCATTTCACCCTCTCTAATTACAAGTAAATCCAGAGCAAGGAAAATAATGGAAGAATAGTGAATAGTGAATAGGGGGCCAAAATTACAGACTCCATTTCATCTTTGTGTACACTGTCATCTATACAAATGTACACAAAATGTAGAGCATGAGCTGTACATTAGTCCGGCAAACATTTTTACCATCATCATAATCATCCTCACCCTCACCGTTACCTCCATTTGCCATTACCTCATCCAAACTCCCACGAGGTTCAGAAAACGCATTTTTTTATTTCTCCAGCTATAGCTCCAAAACCCTCCACTTTTTCCCCTTGCACTTACTTCTCCAGTAAATAATATTTTTTTCTTTCCTCTCCGCCACCGCTCCGGATCCGCATGTGCCGATAAAAACAAGGCATGGCACAATCATCATCGTCTCCCCGAAATAAACATTTCAGTGATTCATGTGGCACGTCATGATTCCATGATGCCTAAAAATTTTCTTCTCTCTTCTACGCGCAGCGCATTCTACACAGCCCCTCACCGTCTCACCGCACCACCACCGTCGTCGTCTCCTTTGGAGATATGAAAAGCAAAACAAGCTCAGAAAAAAAAATTTCAGAGAGGGTGAGTAATCCCAAATAGCTGCGGAGCATGATTGCATGGCGAGGGTGGAAAATGAAAATTCATTCTATCCCCACAATACATTTAAAAAGCTCCAAGCCTCTTATAAATGGAATGGTAACGTTTTCACATACTCTCTCCTTCCCCTTCTTTTTTTTCCTGACATCTCTCCTACAAGAAAATAAAAAGGGGAAGACGTTAAAAGCAGATTGTACGCGTTTTTATATCGCAATCCTCCACCACTCCACTGCCTTTCTATTATTGCATGTGTTTTCCCATTCCAAAGCAAAAACTTCTTTTTTCCCTGTGCATATTGCAGGCGAAATTGCTAACCGTAATGCAGTTTACAGCGAAAATGTATGGATACAGCCGCCGGTATTATTACATTTCCTTTTTAGAACTCCCTCCTAATAGTATAAAAGGCGATAAAGGAGGTGTGATGCCAACCTAAAAAACGGATACTGTTGTATCGTAAGCATAATAAACGTGGCATCATGTTTCCCTCTCCATCCTATCCCAAAAATACATACCTTTTTCTTTATCTTCTTGAGATGAGCTTCTATTTTATAAAAAAAAATGCTGCCAAGAGAAAGACAAAAAAACGTGAGATCTTCCCTCATGGGTTAAAATAACACTCCTTTCCCGTACATACATGCAACGGAGTAAAAAAAATCGTATAAATTTTTTTTATTCGTTGACTTTATTTTTTTCTTCTATCTCTTCTTTAGCTATCTTCGATACAGAGCGCTCTCCCAACCCGTTTATATCATATCTTGGATAAATACCGCTAGAATATGTGCTGTCCAACAGAAGGAATTTTTTTTTCTTGGCTTCATATGTTAAAAGAGAATTTTAAATGATGAGCATGCACAGCCTGCAAAGAAAAGCGTACCTTCATACTCAACTCATCTTATAAGAACATTTTTCTTTTTCTATGAGTTGGATTCAGTATTCTTTGCTGCAGCGGGCGAGGAATCCCTCAGGAAAAAATGAAAAGGAATATTATACGTATTAAAAAAAACTCACCCCACAACACACAATTCTCTTTATTGCATTTTCTCTCTCCGATTTTTACCAAAGCAAAAAAGAAAATATTATTGAGTATGTATTGCATTGCATAGTGCATTATCCCATCACATATTTTTCCCACTATCGCATTTTTTTGATATCTCTCTTTGGCATTGCATTGCATCACTCAAAAAAAATTTTTTCTTGAACTCGGTTTTTATCTCAGCCCCATTTACAAGATCTCACATAGCCTCAGTCAGTGAAAACAAACAGTGATATTATTTGTGAGGAGGAGGACGGGAAAATCGGGTTTACAATGGAGACAATTCCATTTTCTCGCTATGTTATGGGAATTATAGAGTTATAGCGCTGAGGAGAGCTCGTCCATATGTCCGCACTGCTGCTGCCGTGAAAAAATGTAAGGTAGACGGGCAAATGTTAAAATAGTAAATAGAAAACGCAATAATAAGAGGCTATTGCTATTACACTTGTTTTCTAGCATGCCTCCTCCTCACTTCTTCGCTCATAAAGGGAAAAACGCTTTTGCAGGCGAAGCATACGATGAAGAGAAAAAAAGGTAAAAACCTTTCATGGCAGCATGCAGCATTTTCTCTATTGTAAAACTTGGCACAACACCAGTCACCAGTCAAACTCTTTATTTCTCGTATGTATTTTGTATTACCATCCGTGCTCGTACTTGTACGTTTTCAATAGTTAAAAAAGGGATCAACATGCACGCAATATTATTCTCCTCACTTTTTTAGAACCGAGAAGGGAGCAAAAAAAAGAGCAGGCTGTGGATAGTGGATAGCACTATTACATCACAGCTTTAGCTTTGGCTTTGACTGAACTCGTCGAGAATAAGTTCATTTCATACATCTCATCCTCATCCTCGTTCTCATCCCCACCGCAATTTCACAATGTACTCCGCACTGTTGCTTACAGATAATCATATTTATTCCCGATCTTCGTAGAAAAAAGAGAAGAGACAAGAAAGGGAGAGCTAAGCTCACAATCCCTGTCAGTGCTTTCATGAGAGTATTGCAGTGAAGACAGCATCCAAAAAATTGTTTGCGTCTCTCCTCCAACTCTAACATCCTTTTTCTTTACCTCTATTTTCTCAGAGGGATTATTTTTCACAGGTAAAAAAATCCAGACCAGTTGTTGTAAGAAGCAGAAGCAAAAAACAAATCCACCTAACTTCATATATTTTTGCAGAAGAATAGAAAAAAAAGTTGTTTTCTTCCGTGCCGTGGCTTTAGTCAATGTGATAGTGCGAGAAAAAAAACATTTTTGCATTTTGCCATTCGCATTGCATTACTCATCATTATCATTATTAGAAAAAGAAAAAAGGGATAAGAAGCAGTAGCATTTTTCTCACTCCTTCATAGATTAAAAAGAAGAAATAAAAAAACGAGTGTGCAAGTGTAAATGGTAATCTGACGAGAGAGACAGCTTTTTTTTCGAAGGAGTCTGGTTAAGACATTGCTTAAAGTGTTTTCTCACTCTTTTCAATAAAGTATCGAAACTTTTCCCGTTGCAACAATAACTAGAAAAAAAAGTTGCACATTGCCAGAGCCAGCCTGCTCTTCTCCACTCATTTTCAGTGTCAAGTGAAAAGAGAGCCATGAGGAGTGAGTGAGATGAGAGGGTGCAGAAAATTTTTTTTATCAGAGTGACTTTTTCGTTCGAATGCTGCTGAAATCGGGCGATGTAGGAGTAAAAATTTGTGGTGTGAGGAAAACTTGAAACTCAACTTTTGTCTTTGAAGAGAATAAAAAAGGATGTTTTTATGACAGTATTTTATTCCCTTCTTGAGTAGGAAAATGGGAGTGAGTTGTGAGTAGTGAGGATGAGCGCAGAGTTAAATATCTTTTAACTGGTAATCCAAGAAAACGAGCCAATACAGTTTTTCTCGTGTTACTGCACAGCTACTACAAAAAAATATTTGGTCATTTCAGAGATAGTGTTATATTTTGCAGTGTAAAGAGAAAACAACTTAATAAAAAGACTAAACTTTAAAGGGATAGATTATATGCAGTAGGAATAAAAAAGAGAAGCTGGAGGGATGAATATATATTTTAACATTTTTGTTGCAAAGTTTTTTGGGGTGAGTTCTAAATGCAAAAAAGTGTAATTTGATGATGTGGTGGGATGCTGCATCGTGAAAATTGTAAAAAAAACAGCGGCAGCGTGCATGCAGTAACATGTGTAGAGTGTGTTTGTATAGACAATGAGATGATGTAGAGAAGTTCAAGCTATTTCGCATTCGCCGTCTTTTTTTTAATGTGTTCATGCAGTCTCGCGCATTGTTCTGTTTTCTGAGGCTTTGAGGCAAAATTCAGATGGAGAGACAGATGTACACGACTCCTTTTTCCTCAAAGTGAGTGCGAGTGTAAAACGCGGAGAAACTATTTTTGCGAAACGAGAGCACATCAAACATCACACATCAGAAGAAAGCTGGGACTGGTGCGGTGCGGAGTGGGAAAGGAAGTGTTCTTGGCTTGAGGCGAGAAAACAGTTTTTTGATCGTGTTTCGTGCTCCTCAATGAAAAGGATTCATTTTCCGGAATTTTGAACACAAATTTTGGAATGCGAATTGAGCTATTTTATCCGTTGTTGGAATTTATTTTTTAAAAAAGAGTTTAAAAGTGTCTTCTTCTTATTACAAAACAATAATTATTTTTTACACGCTAAAACATTACATATCAGAAGTCAGCAGCTAATCCACCAAATCATTTTCACTTGGGTTGGCTGACCAACCAAAACGAACAAAGTAGCCGTAAAAAAACTCACTCATCCTAAGTTTAAGAGTTATTACAGCGTTTTTTTGAGCAGCTAGTACCATTTAGTNAGCCGTAAAAAACTCACTCATCCTAAGTTTAAGAGTTATTACAGCGTTTTTTTGAGCAGCTAGTACCATTTAGTGCTCAACAAGCCAGTAAAGTGTTCTTAAAATGTTATTATCATTAGCGCACATGAAAATTGCTACTAAATAGTTAGAATAGGAAAAAAACAACGTGTGAGAGGGAAGATACGATACAACTCATTTACTTTTACTACGGAAAAATAAAAAGTTCCGGTGAGCTGCGCACAAAAAATGAATACCAATATCATTAACATATCACACATAAACCAACTCACTTGACAAAATACTGCAAAACAAGTGAACAACATAAATTTATTTTGTCATTGTGAAAAAAAGAAAAAAAAGAGGATTTTTTAGCTGGGCTTACTGTTCCTTTTGTCAAAGGAGAATATTATTTTTTGTGGGATTTACTTTGCATTCAACTGTAGCTGTGGTCTACTTTGTGTACTAATTACGGAATAAATTATACCTGTCCCATTGAAGCAAGATTACGCTATTTCTGTGCGTGTGTGTGGCAGTAACTCTTTCTGGGCGACAAGTGGAGAGAGAAAATTAACCTGTCCCATTGAAGCAAGATTACGCTATTTCTGTGCGTGTGTGTGGCAGTAACTCTTTCTGGGCGACAAGTGGAGAGAGAAAAATTAGCATAAGCTTATCTCTGTTAATGGAGTAATCAGAAGGGAGTTAAAAGAGCATGTTTACCGGTGATGTTTGGTGTGGTGGTGAATGATAAAAAAATGTTGTGAGATGTGCTTTTTCTTACGCATTTCGTCTTAGTGTCTTTCGTGGCTTGTTCTGTTGTTCAGGTGAAAAGGGAATAAGAGACGCGAAGAAGGAAGAAGTGAGGAAAATTGAGTGGCAGTAAACGGTGGCTCTATAAGTGATGACACTTATCCGGAAATGTATGAGACGGTTTGGGACGTAAAGAAAGGGACTCGTTAGTATTCGTTTTTAATCCATTTTCCTTTTCTCCAAATATATTTTTTCCGGAAGATCTGTGAATCTGTGAATCCGGAACGATAAAAAAAATTAATTTGCGAAGGACCGTAGCAAACAAGAGAAGACATTTCTAATTACTTGGTTGACAGCAAAAAACTGTTTAGAGGTAAGAACCCTACTATTTATAGCTTGTTTGCTCTACATTTTTTAACTCGCCCATTTATGTCTTTGAAGTTACATCTATTATTATGTAGTACAAAAAAGAATTTAAAAAATTTATAATGGCGCTTAAGTTATAAAGATCTTGATGACATTTAAGTTTGCTGTTAAAATTGCTTTTCAAAAACCATTAAGTAAAATTAATTTTTCAAAATTTTCACTTATTTTGCGTAAGTTTTTGACGACTAGCTGTAAGCTGCATTGCAGCCACTGGCTAACAACTTTGGTGACTTTCCTCCATATTCATTATCATTATTCCTATTAGTCCGAAAAAGGAAATGCCATCTTTTCACCTGTTTCTACTCGCAAGTGCATTGCAACTGTGCAAAATCATCTAACAAGTCCTGACTGCTGCGAATGACTTGAACATTACATTATTATGAGGGACATAATTCACCATTACACAGCAAAAATTGTATTCACCGTCTATCCACTATCCATCCACATCCTCTCCTTTCACAGCTCTCCACTCTTGTGTGTAGGCACCTGAAGAAAAAAGAAGCAGTATAAGTCCAAATAATAAATTGCCGGAGTGCGGAGAGGACTAACAGGAATCACATTTATTTTTTTCCACATTGATTATCCCCACTTTATTTATGCCGTTATGGATGAAGTGTGGACATCTTTTAACAAGCTCGCCAACAAAGCAATATTATTATTAGCAGCATATTTTTTTCTTCCTTTTCACTTTGCCTAAAAGGAATTATATACTCAAAAAAATTCTTCTCTAAATTGCACACACACTCACTCTCCATAAGTAACAACACAAGAAGCACTCATCATCCTATTTTAGCAGAAGGACAACAACAGCAAAAAAATATAAAAATTTTCTTTTCTCGTCGGAAATATTTTACGTATTTTTTTTTCTCCTGTGAGGATGATGCAGCTTGTTTCTGCTCACTCATCCAATCTACCACACCAAACTCAAGTTTTAATGAGTGCTTCTTCTTCCATCCCATATCCCATCCCCATATCTCCCATATTACCGAACCCTCTCCTTCCACACATCTTCAAATCTTCTTACGGGAGGATTACCCAACTTTTTTATATTTTCTTTTCAGGACTAACGACACTGTTTCTAGAGATGAGAGCATTATATGCAAATAAAAGCTGAGAAGACACTTGTAAATAAAGTAAATGACAGTTAGTGTCCCGTCTTGATTGGAAAAACGGAGGATGATGATGATAAGGAGGAGGGTGGTAGTATCTGATATTATCCCAGAGAGTATCTGTATTTTCCTCAGTTAAAAAAAGAGCCTCAAGTATCATTCATCGACCGCTTTTTTTTACGTTCCCCCTTGAGTGCTCAAAGGCTATATAGAAGAGATTGTTGCCGTGAAGAAAAGTATCCTCCCCAAAATCAGTGCTAAAATGAGAAGACATTATACAGACTCTTTTGCATGTTGTAAAAGGTGGCTATTAAAAAATGAGTTGAGCTCTCTTCCCTGTAATAAGTGTGTAGTTTTGTGACACCTTTATGGCTTGATATAGGATTCTTTAAAAAAAGAAAAAAATCTTGACATTTGTAGTCAATGCATGAGCACTGGGAAAAAAGGGGAAAAAGAAGGCGGGTAGCGGCGGACGGACTCTCATCACACGCAAATTTATTCTTTAACGAGCAATAAATATCCCTATTTTTTCCTATCCGTTTCGATAATCATCATGCAATAGCAATAACAATAATAGTAAAATGGTAATGGCTTCAAAGTGGAGTGAGCCTTTGACCGGACTCGCGTTTTTAAGAAGATGAGAGGATGAGGATGGATGGCAAATGCTGAGGCTAGGATATATTACCCTCCCACCCACTCGAGAGAAAAAGTGGCACAGGAGAAACGGCTAAAAAATTGTCGGTTGTCGGGCAGCGCGCTCTGGCTCTCCGCTAATTTTTTTTCTGTTTTACTGACAAAACCCTCTTCGGAAAAAAATATACTTTTAACGAGGCAATAAGGCTAAAATACATCCTCTGAGTTTTTATTACTTCAAAATGTGAGTGATGTTTGACGTGGTGTGGATTTATTTTGGAAAAGGGATGATTAGGACATAACGGGAAGAAAAAAAAGAATTTGTCGTTGGCATCATCATCCCCCCTTCAACATCATTATCCAATCATGTCAGTGTCGCGTGATAAGATTAGATTTTTTTGCGATGAAAAATTTTTCAAAAAAAAATCCAGAAATAATGTCAGGAGACTGATTGCACACTTCAAAGACTCCCTTCTCTATTCAAATATAGTCAAAAAAAAGAAAGAATCTTTCAAAGTAGAATTTATTCCTCGCCACTTTCCTGTTAGGTTTGCCGGAGGACATGGATATCTACTTGAGTGTGTGTGCAAAAAACATTTTTGCAATAAAAATGAATTGGCTTTTTTTCTCCTAAAAAAATTCTGCTGGCATAGATAGGGTCAATAGCACACAAAAAATGTTCCGCTTTTTTTCAATAAAAGCTTGAAAAAGTATTTTATATTTAAGAGCTTCATACTTTCCACACAATGTCGACGATACCCCTCTGCTTTCGTCATTTCTAGCCTAGATTGCGTAATTTATGCATGAAAAAAATATATTTTCCGCCAAAAACCTATCTGAACGGACTTTTGTCATGCACTATTGAAAAGTTAGCCGATATTTTTTTTGTTCTCCCGATATTTTCTTAAAAATAAAATTTTTTAAATCACCATAATAATGATCATCCTCATGATTTTGATAAATTGTGCGCCAAGGCTCGAGACTTTTTGGGTGAAGAAGCGAGGAACACTCCTTTGACGAAACGACGAGACGAAATGAATAGCAGAATTTTTATTTTAGAGAAAAAGTGTACAAAAACAATTTTTGTGTGGGGATATACGAGCATGCACCTACCACCAGGTAATAAGTATGTTAGCAATTCAGTTTTTTTTTGGGAAATTCTCTTCTGTCTGCAAAAGAATACTCCCCTGCCGACTTATCCGACACAGTCTCGATTAGCCAAACGAGCCGCCACGCTGGGAATTTATTGTAGAGGAAAATATGAATGTACTTTTCATGTTTGCCAGTGCAACATTATGTAAAATGGGAGAGCTAATTTTTTTGACGAAGAAGACGGAGAAAAAAAACGAGAGAAGGGAAAAATGAAAATGCGACGGAATACAATATTTTTTGTGCTTTCTTCCCTGCAAAACTGCAAAAAGGGATTTGTGAGGTGAGATGAGCATGTTACTACGCTGCAGTGTAAATGATACGTGCATATATTAGGAGAAGTCTGTACGCAGCTTATTCAAGTTTTTATGGCCATTCAATTAGACGTTCATGATGTGGAGCTGGTGCATTGACGCTGGTGCTTCTGCTCCTGCTCGTTGTTGCGTTTTTTCCCCTTATCGTGATAGGGTAAATGAAGCACACATCAGACATCAGTTTTTTTTATTAAAAATGAATGTGCTTTGTTTTTTCGCTATCATTATCAGCATTGTCTTTAAATATGTTTAAGAGGAGGAGGAGGAGGGGAGGAAGAAGAAGAAAAAAAGAATTATTTATTTAGCAGCAATTTGCTAATGAGTAATACACCGTCTTGCCGTACCGCTGCTAATGATAGGGACTCGGACTGAGGAAAAATCAGATTCATAAAGTGATAAGAGGTAGGCTCAAAAAACCACACAAAAACAGAAACGCTGCTGCAAAATTCAGTGTCTTCGCTGTGTAATTTAAGCATAATATTGCCATGACAACAAACCAAAGTGTTGCTATTGACTACGGCTAACTATTTAAAATGTTCTTAACTGCATTAACGGAATTTGAAGACCACCTTCCATCTATGAGTACTTGAATGCAATTTTTTAAAAACAATATCGACGTCGAAATCACCAAAAAAAATAATTTTCCGTCACACGCCTTTTCTGCAACTCTGCAACTTTCTTTACTATTCCTATCCCCATCGATATTTCCTCTTTCCTCCCATTTAGATCTAGGTGAAAAGATAAAATTCCACACATTTGTCTGGCAATTTATTGCAAATCCTTGTGCAAAATTTATGTCCATAGGTGCTTATCCTCAGCTTCTTTTTTTTCGATTCTATGAATGAACCCAACACCCAACTTTCTTGATCGCCTATTCTTGCTCCCAGGCACAGTTTAAAAGATATTCTTTTAAAAAAAAATGACAATGATCATAACGCATGCTCGTAATAGGCTGTAATGTGATCTTAAACTAGGTGAAATTTGTATTTTTTTCCTCGAGATACTCAGACTCGTCCGTAAAGACAGCTATCTTCAGTGGGAATTATATATGTGCTATTAGGGGAACCATCACCCGTCTCACATATCAAACGGCCGTATTGCTAATGGCAGAGACTTTAATGGTGAAAATGGTACACGCAACTGAAGAGGGTGATATTGGGATGGTGATGCTGATGATGAGGATGTGATATATTTTATGGGTGTTTTTCTTAACGATCCTGGCGATGATGCTGATGATGATGCTGAGGTGGATTGCAATATATTCAAGTATGAAGGAAAAGCGATCACTATTTTACCACCACCACCACTACCACATCGCCATCATCATAATCAGCATCATTGGTCCGGTTTTCTTCTGGGACGATCAGCATCATCATCATCAATCGTCTCAGTCCCTCCTGCACTTCCCCCATCACTGCTAGGCTCAGGTGACGGTGACGGCATCACATCATTCAAATCACCGTTGCTTACATACCTACATATGTGCTGGTAAAAATGCACAGCTTTTTTCTCAGAGAAGAGAAAAAAAAATCCGAGTGCAAAATAAAAATGCATCCAAACCAAAATCCACTCGGACTGGGACTGCTCACGGGTAAAAAAAGGAGAAATCAAGTTTACCTTTGCACTATGCACATCTTCGATATTTCTGAGAGGAAATGAGAAAATGGCCTTTTAAATATATTTTTTAAACCGTTCATTATCCACCATTAAATACGGATTCACAAAATTTGGACTCGTTTTCTTATCACCATTTCCTACTTATTTTCTGGGCTTGTGCAGGTTTAGAGGATTATAGAGGAAAAAAAGATTTCAAATTCTAAAAAGGAAGGAATTGAAATCGAAAAGCCATTTTTTACTCTTTCCTCTGATTATTTTCTTATCACCATTTCCTACTTATTTTCTGGGCTTGTGCAGGTTTAGAGGATTATAGAGGAAAAAAAGATTTCAAATTCTAAAAAGGAAGGAATTGAAATCGAAAAGCCATTTTTTTCTCTTTCCTCTGATTCCAATCTGTTTAAATAGCGTTTAGAAAAGCTTAAAAAATATATTTTTTTATTTAGGAGAAAAAAGCAGATATAAAAATGGAAGATCTTTCCGTAAAGCTGTCATCATAAAAATAGCTGTAATCTTATGGGACTAAGAAAAGAAGGAAGTAGAAGAAAACTCACAAAGTGAAAAATGGATGGGATTAGGAAAACAAAAAATAAATATAAAATGAGTACACAACCAAAAACCAATACAACACAATTTTTTTTCTCTCTACGATTATGTTGAGCGAGATGAGATGAAACTTAATGTATTCCGAGATTTTATTTTAAAAAAAGTTTTTTTGGTGCCTTGTTGATCCCATTTTGTTCAGATCTCCTTCACCCTCTCTCTCTCTCCTTTTCTCTGCTAAAATAGCCACATTGAGCAATAATAATGTGTACTTTACTGACTAGGAAATTTGGGTTGCGTGAAAGAAAAAAAATAGCAGGAAATAGCAGGAGGAGATATAAAGAAAAAAATCTTTTTTATATTATATCATTATCCTCCATTACCACAAAAAATATAGAAGACACGATATACCTTCTTCTTCGTAAAAGATGGAACGTTTTTGTAATTTTTTGTCAGAGGAGAAAAGGGCATCTTAGAAAAAAATGATTACAGATTCGGCTGCACAACAGCATCTGTAGGTGATTTCCCATGGAGTGGGCCCTCTCTCTGTAGTTGGTATATTGGATGCACCTGCCGCCACACTCTCCGACTCTCCTCCGAGAAGGAAAAAGGTAGGGAGAGGATAATTTCCTTCAAGTAATTCTTGATTCCCCACGGAAGACTCTTATTTTTAGAGGAAGCCCCCGGCCGTTATTCTTCAAGGATGATGAGCAAAGTGAATGGGGGTAAGACACAAGGCTCTTTGTCTAAAAGGTATGAAATTTAGACCGCAACTGGGACGATGATGATGATGATGGTGATGCTCACTATCTTCTTTTTGTGCTGGAGAAGAGAATTTTTATATATAAGTTGAAAATAAAGAAAACGATTTTTTGGGGGAGAAATGGTGCGGGTGAGTACCCTACCCTTTCTGTACAATCGTAAAGTTAAGAATGTGTAGAAAATGGAGACTAAAAAATACTCTTCTTTATCAACGGATATGATGACAGAAGATAGTGGAGATAGTGGTGGTGGAGCTGGCATCTTCTTTTAAAAAGGATGGTGGGTAGTTTGGAGTGGAGACTGGAGGCAGAAAATTGGACGTAAAAATCGTTTTACGACTTTTTCGTTAGTTTCCTGCTAAAATGGTAGCCGTAAAAAAAAATTGAAAATAAAGAAAACGATTTTTTGGGGGAGAAATGGTGCGGGTGAGTACCCTACCCTTTCTGTACAATCGTAAAGTTAAGAATGTGTAGAAAATGGAGTCTAAAAAAATACTCTTCTTTATCAACCTGGCCTGGCCTGATATGATGACAGAAGATATAGGAGATAGTGGTGGTGGAGCTGGCATCTTCTTTTAAAAAGGATAGTGGGTAGTTTGGAGTGGAGACTGGAGGCAGAAAATTGGACGTAAAAATCGTTTTACGACTTTTTCGTTAGTTTCCTGCTAAAATGGTAGCCGTAAAAAAAAGAATTTTCTGGGCAGTTAAAAAAGAAGCCGTTGTGTGGTGGTTTCTTTCGTAGAGTGAGTGTAGTCAGCTAAAAGCTACTAATAAAAGAGTAATGATGGAAAAATGGTGTGATACGGAAGAGAGGAAGATAGTGGGAAAATGGGAAGATGATGAATGAGATGTTTTTAGTGGCACTGTCGTGTCTTGTCGTCACATCGTATCACATATGGAGATGGTGGTTCGTGACGTTCCACCGTTTTGGTAAAAAAAAAGTTGCTTTTAGGTGTGAGAACTAGTGCTTAAATGGAAAGTGTATGGCCACGCACACGCACTGTCATAAGTATTTTTATGACTCTTTCCATAAACAAAATTCCTGGAATGTGCTGGAAATATTGCTAGCCTTATAGTTAGTGATGAGAGGAACATATGCCGCTGGTCCCAAAAGGAGAAATTCTTGGAATGACGGTGACGACAATTTTTACGGATTTTAGTGGAGACGTCTTTACCGTAAAAAGGAATTTCCTCGATAATTCCAGTAGGCTCCATCTGTTGTCACTTCTCACATAGTTAGGTATATAATTTTCAATGGCTCTGGAGTCCAGAGTCTGGACAAGGGAAGTTACAAAATGCATTTATTTTTGGAATGAGAATGAAAGCGCATAAGCCGGTGAAATTCATTAGAAGTAGCGTGAACAGGTAGCTTTCCATAGTTGGAAAAGGAACTCAAGTGGAAAAAGCACTTCATCATCTTCTAAATCTTCTTTCTGAATGAGTCATTCCACAAATTATGATTCGGTGGAAAAAGTATCGTATGCTTTGTTCCAAATGAGTGACTTTTGTCGTTATTTTAGGTGTTTTATTTCAACGTCGTAGAAAAGTTAAATTTTTGGCTTCTAGTTATCAATACGAAAGATGGTAGCATTTCCTCATGGTATTTCATTTTTAGCAGTAACGACCAGTCCAGGGAAAATTAATTCCGCAAGTGAACTCCACATTGACCTTTTACTCCGTATCATATTAAAAATGGAACTTAACCATGTCGTAAGCTGCATGATAAAAATGACCTAAAGCAGCAATGATGGGATGCATGCACTTTGAAAAAGTCACTGATTTACCGATTTTTACGGTCTCCTCCAACTTTACAAGGAGAGAGCCACACAAGAACACGAAAAGGGAAACGTAATAATCTTAAAGAATTTACCTGTTTTGCGGTTTTGCTCTGACTGCAACAATACAAGAATAGAAAATGGAATAATGAGTTCTCCCAGAAAATAAAGCAGCCTTTCACAACACAACAACATTTACAAGATTTTATAGATCCAGTAAATCAGCGGAGGAGAAACAGAATTCCCAACTCTCTCCCTCTCTCCATCTTTCCTTTTATTTCTTATCCTACCTGACTTACTTCGTTTTTATTCTTTGCTGTTGATATAATTCCTTTAAGTGAGTGTATGTTCATGTGAACGTCCTTAATGTGTGTCTCTATCCGGAGGAGCTACAAGTTCCGAACCTGCTACTGGTTTCATCTGTTACGCTTGATGAAACAAGAACCGTCATCATTATCATCATCATCATTCCGCTCCGCCGTATCATTATATTGTTGGGCCCATTGTTGCTCGCACTATCATCCCATGTCATAATATCTTTTCTGTATTCTCCTTTGCTCTTCACTTCTAAAAAATCCTACGCTATTAAATTGTGTAACGATGAGTAGGAAAATCACTGAGGGAGTATAAAAATTGAATAAAAATATGATATGCCTACCTGACTGCCTTGCCTACCTAAGCTCATGTCTCTGTGTGGAAAATGTGCGGAGATGCAGTTCCCAGCTATTTTTTTGTAGGAAGCACAGTTTTTACAATTTAACAGATAAAATGGAATAATTCAAGAACATAAAAAAACTACGCTTTATTTCTCGTATAATTTAATCCAACCCGGTTTCGATTCTTCTTTCAAGCTCAAAAAAATATTTTGGTGGGTTGTTGAGGCATGCTCTCTGGTAAAGTAATACCACAGCCAAACCTGACAATCTGAATGGGATGGGAATAGAACAAAGGACATCATGTGAAACTATGATCTGTGAGCAATTTGAGCTCTTTTTTGTAAGAAAAAAGAAAATANAGCCAAATCTGACAATCTGAATGGGATGGGAATAGAACAAAGGACATCATGTGAAACTATGATCTGTGAGCAATTTGAGCTCTTTTTTGTAAGAAAAAAGAAAATAAAAAAATATTCTTTCAAGTTCTCTTCACTTTTTGAGAAGCGTGGCTAAAATAATATTCTTTTTTGTGATTTGATTTTTTAAAAAAGGGATGAAAATTTAATCGAATGATGTGCGTTTTTCTTTGCATTTGCAACGGTAAATTAAGTAATGACTCTGTTTCTAACGCTGTTATGGACGAGAATGGGCCACACAAGAAGAACAGCTACAGAGTGTTAATGAGTGTCGCGCTGAATCACTGAATGTTTTATCGATAAATAAAATGGGAAATGCTTCTGGTTTTTTAGCTTTCCCGTAATGATAATGGCGATGGTCACCAAGAAAAAATTACTTTTTGACATGCCACCTTATACAAAAAAGGTCACTTGACTTCTCTATGTGAAAGAAAAGCTATTTTTGAGAAGAGATAAGAACTCCTTGAAATATATTTTTACCGGGAAAAGGGTTAAGACGATCCACCGTCTTGAAGGCGCTGCTGATGATGACGGGCATAATAAACAATTTCAAGCTAAAAAAGTTCTGATTTACCTATGACGAGACGAGTACGTGAAGGAATAGGGTTGGCATAATGATGGATAATTTGGCATTGTTATTATTGCTGTGTGGCTTCATTTCAATTGAAGGTTAGTTTTGCCCGCCCAGTGATTTTTTTTGGTACATTGAGTTTTCCGTTCGTTGAAAAAAAATATTTCATCGATTATTATCCTAGTCATCATCGTCCTCAAAGTATGAAAAGTTATTCAAGTCTGTCATTAATTTTTTTTCGGAAGGAGGAGATAAAAGAATTTCTGTGGTTTTTCTTTTATTATTCCTCATTAAATGACATCCTCCTGCTTTGTGATTTCTTGAATTCTTGAATTCTTCCCTTTATAATTTTTAGAGTGGGACATCCTTTTCAATTCTAATTTGAAAGTTGGTGTACCAGACAGCTATTTGTGTACCCCGTTTAGTAGTCCCAGATAAAAATTTATTTACGGTGGCAATGGTAATTCAGCAATAATTTCTTTTGATGTGCCGCCCGTCACCGTCAAAGTAGATTGCTGAGGTTTCCAAAATTACAAGACGGGGAACACACACCGTTTAAATATAATTTGGGTGTAGAGGAAACCGACTTATTATATGGAAGGGGTACTAAAACAAATAGAAGGGAGGTCTCAATCTAGAGTAATTGCAGACGGAGTTTTAATAGCGGCAAAAACACTTGTATTCAAGCAGGTGCCTTTTAATTCGTGAGAAAATGGAGGAAGACGTGGATGAATTGGGATAAGCGTCTTTTTGTGGTGGTAATGCAGTGGCTGGTGAAAAAGATGTAAATAGATCTCTGTCACTGTGTGGGAGACAAAATAAAAGTAATTTGTGGACAATACAGTTGAATTTGTGCATTAACAATTTTTATAGTTAAACGCCGATAAAATTTATGTATTAATCTTGTATAGTCAATAAGTAATAGATGTTGAGTCATTTTCAGCTACTTTTATATACCTTAACACCGGAAGACCGGAACTTTTTAACTACAGGAAACTATTGATTGTTAACTGCAACTAAAATCATTTAATCCAATTTTTTTAATTAATTCTCCTTTCAATTTTAATGTATCTGCCATACACAAAAGAAGCATATATTTTCCGTATGACAAGCATTTCATGATGTAATATTAGACTTTAATCGTTTATCAGCTTCAACCTTCAGTAAGTATTTTAGTGTAGCACACCACTCATTTCAGAATTAGGGGCTGTGTTTATTAAACAGAACCTAGCATTTTCCTGAGCTTGACTCCCCGCAAGTTCGATTTGCAGTTCTCATCTTTGGCTGTATAGAGATGATTGAATGGCACACAGAAAAAACCAGATTTCTTCTTCTTCTATTTTTTGTTTATGTCGAAAATAATGACAAGAGAGATGGATGGGGTGAGTGTGAGACTGGCAATTTTTTAAAACCATTTCATATATACAATACGATTTTAATAAAGTTGGCAAGTCAAGTTTTTTTTGCTCATATATTTTTTGAAGTGTGGTTTGAGCGATGGAACTCTTCTCTCCGTCTGCGTCTGGGATAGTAGAAAACATTGACACGAGTTGAGCTAAAACATATTCATCCATAAACTTGACTTGGCTCTTTGTGCTCCTCTATTCATTTTCGTTTCTGTTCCAGTCTGTCAAGATCAGTGATCAGAAAAAACATAACTCTGCTATTTCTTCTCTAGTCCAGTCGTCAGCTTTCCCCCAAAAAAATATTTTTGTGCTGCATGCTCCTCTATTCATTTTCGTTTCTGTTCCAGTCTGTCAAGATCAGTGATCAGAAAAAACATAACTCTGCTATTTCTTCTCTAGTCCAGTCGTCAGCTTTCCCCCAAAAAATATTTTTGTGTTGCTGCAAAGTAAAATGTTAAATCTGAATATTCTGAATGGAATTCTTTTTTCCCCTGGTGGTGTCCCAAGCGGTGGCAGCTAATGATACCATCCCGGATAAATGTTTAACTTGTTTCTTGTTAGTTTGCTTAAACAATTTTTTTGTCTTTCTTTCATCTCTTGAGAAATGAATGTGAAAAGAGTGAGCGGAGAGAGATGGAAGCCGAGTCTTAAAAAGCAGGACGATTAAATGGGTGGGTTCGGAAAGAAAAAAATAGTTTTGAAAGGGATAATTAAGCATGTTATTAACGTTAATATTCGCACAATTTAAGGTGATTTTGCGCAGACAGGAGGACAAGGACTTGCATGATGGATTAATGATAATTATCGGGAGCGTATAATGATGATAAAACATTGTTTTGTGGTTTTGAAAGAAAATCCTTTTCTTTTCTACTTCTTTTTTTTCTTTATTTTTTTTCTTTACAAGAAAAGAAAAAAAACGGGTACAGCCATTTCAGAATTTTTTTTCTCTTCGGGCTCGCATTCAGCAGGTGCGGGAACACGAAAGAAAAAAAAATAATACTTTTTGTTGAAATGATTCCCCGTTTTCGTGAATATATGACTGAGGCAACTCTATTTAAAATTCACAGAGGTAGGGTTGCTGCGAGAGGGCCGCATTCAGCAGAAAAAGCAATTTTTCTTCATTACACTCAAAAAGCAATGAGCGGGAGAGTCGCTCTCGTCGCGCGTGTACTAGAATTCTAATTGTGAAGAGTAAATACAAATTAACTTTGTAATTATCTTGAATGGCATCTCTATTTTCGGCTGAGGCAGAAGAAAATATTCGCTTGACATACCGGCATATTCGCAGCGCATGGCAATGTAAATGGCAGTATGCCCATCCGTACCAGTTGTTGACGATCGTCATCTTCTTCTCAAAAGACACGTTCTTTGCTCGTCGTACCGACCAAGAAGAGATTGGAATCTCCGCAGATCACAAAATTTTTATTTTACTCAAAAAAAATAATAGTGGGACTGGTACTACAAGCCAACTTCACATAAAACGAGAGAAGTGAGAGGGATTTTTTAGCAAAAATGGGAGAAAAGGAATAAGAGGAGCATATCTAGATTGAGTTATCTCCGGTTGACTAGCTGAAACGAATTTGACTGAAAATTGGTATGAAAGTGGAGTCGAGAGAGAGGAGAGCTTAAAGCTTAGTATTATATTTTTTGTAAGCGATGTTAAGGCTCTAGATACGGTAATAAGGCGCTTCTGTTTTTCCTCTAAGACGCTCGTTTATATTCATGGCATGTAGGGTTGAAAAAGTTGTAAAAATGTCACATTTCGAGCCGTTAAACAAGTCGACAAAACGATGAGATGAGAGGGCTTTTGCCTTTTGCAATTCCCATCAACATCAACATCCAAATCATCCGCCACGCCGTGCACCACCAACTCAAAAAAACATTTTTTTCGTTTATTTGGGTACTCCCTTCTTCTCCTTCTTACATTTTTTTAAAAGAGAAATATCCCATTCATTCCTCATTCCATATTTTTGGCTAGGGGATGGTCCCTCTTTCTCTCCTCCGCGCTGCTGAAACTCAAAAAAACTGTATTTTTTCCTAATGTCAATTTTTTATGTGCTCTTCTGAGAAAATAACTTTTATCTTGTCTTACTATAACGAGCTGAAAGTTCTTTTTTGAAAAACTTTCAGAATTTCAAAAAAAAAAATATTTCTCTGCTTTAAATCCGTTTTTTCCTTCACATTCCTTCAAAAATCCCATTTGTACAGATAACTCAAGTCATTTGCTCATATCCTTTGGATATCTCTTCCTTCCTGTTTCCTAGTTTGAATTGAAGCGAAGTGAGAAAAAAATATCTTACAGGCAGGAGGATTTTCAGGATTTCCAAGATTTTTTTATGCGAATAACATCGAAGCATCGCTCAGGCTTCAACATTCAAGCGGAAGTTAGATGTGAGAGTTGAAGGATAACCCATCAAAGAAAATCCTTCATTGTCGTCTCACTGAAAATGAGATCTCTGTTAGTGCCTAGTTCCTTTCCCTATCATTTAAAAATATATATTTTTCCCTCCACTCATATATCTTAACTGTGGAGCTATATAATACTCGTTCACTCCAAAAAAAAACTTTTTTGTTTATTACCGGCACAGTGCCAACATTAACATCATCATCATCATCTTTTTCTTCTTCACTCAACCTCTCCGGTTTTTGTCGCTTGATGACACCGGCATATGTACAAACGGATATACCTTACATCTCTCACACATGATCACACTCGAAATAGTGAATCTTTTTGTCTACCTCCACCAAACCGTCCATTTTTAAGTAAAATCCTTCCGCTTCCGAAACGTTTTTCGTGTTCCGTTTCACTCTACTTGAAAAAACGCATTTTCACATGGCAAAACTTTATCCACAGTTTTTTGAGGGAAATATCGCAGCTGAAAACCACAGAGCAAGCAAAAAAGCAAAAGATACGCAATCCAAGAACCGAGAGAAGACGTGAAGTGCTCATTTCCCATAGTTGATAGTGGAAAGGAAGAATCCGTCTTTTTCCTTTTTTCCTTCTCGCTTGCATAATATATTTAGAATTTTCACGCAAATGCATAGTAATGAATGATGATAATATAAAAAAATTCTGTTTTATAGAAAGCCAAGAAAAATTTTTTTTCCTCGGTAGCACGCCATTGTACATGTCCAAGTGCATATCGTCGTCGTCTTTTTCAGAGAAGTACATAAAAAGGCCAAAAAGTTCGTTGACTTATTACAATGTAGACAAGGCATAATGTTCACTGTTTTCCCTCGTAGTTATCATCCTGAGCAGTAGTCAGAAGTACACGGAATATATATATATTTTTTTGAGATTGAGACGACATCAGATCAGAAGCAGCAGCAGCGGCAGAAAAACGCAAAAACGCTGCTTAGCTCGTAGTATTTGCTGTCTTCTCTAGTTCCCTCTCGTCATCAGCGTCAGCAAAAAAAAAATAAGGAGCAGCTGTGGAGTAAATAGTAAGAAAAAAGGATATAGCTCCACGTACAATAGCAGCGTACCATTTTTCTCTATTTATCCTTCGGCTCTTTGTCTTTTACACGTTTTTTCTTTTTGGAGCGCTGTAGCTGTCTGCTAAAGAAGCTAATAATGATGTTTTCTCCGCTTTCCTCTGTTTTTATTTGCTCTTGGACTTGAAAACACAGCCCAGGGGAAATATGTT
>JAHZND010002541.1:0-15669 GCA_027744115.1 Acrocyrtus sp. NNG-2020
GTAAAGTTATTTAGACGTTGCGCGAGATATGAGTTAAATTGAATTGAAAGATATATGGAACTGGAATGGCGCTTATTACGTTTCAGTTTGAACTTCGAAGGAGTTAACTCGAGTATCAATTTTAGGGAAATTATTAATTGTAATTGGCGGATATTAATGTAACTTAAGATTTTATTGATATAAACAACGTGTATAATTCGAATAAGCTAAACTAGGTATTATTAGTGAGATGGATCCACCGACAAAGGGCATTAGTTTAACTGGCAGTGCAGGCACTACTGCAAGCGCAAGGCGGTTATCAATTTTAAAAAAAGTTCACGAGAATTTGACCCCGTTGAAGGACCGTCCGCGTCACGGTGTGAGTGTGGCAAGTGATTTGCTTTCAGCTCCTTTTAATTTAACACCATCGATTCTTCATCAGCCGAGAGTTTTTCCTAGGTTGTATGCACTTCCTCCCCCTCGGAGTAATAGAAACAGTTGTGGTGGAATTGGAGTTGGTGGAGTAGGAGCAAATGAATACCGACTTAAGGGGGCTAAAACTACACCAGCTGTTTTGGGAACATGTGGACCTATAATTGGCACTGGAAGTGGACAGTTAGGTGTAGGAGGTTGTGGAAGCAACATGAGAAAGCTTCTGGAAGACTTGCATAATACTAGAATGAGTTTGGAACAAAATCAAAAGGAATATGAGAAATGTGAGTATCATTTAGTCTACGTAGCATATATTTTACAGTTATACTTTCGAACTTTTTGTCTCTGTTATGTATCATTACCCAACTTTGGACACTAATTGTTTTTCATTACATTTATCCTGCAGGTCGACGAAAAAATGAAGAAACAGATAAGCAGACCTCCAAATTGAAAGTGGAAGCGAAAGAGTTGCATGAGAAATGGAATCAACTTTCCCTGGAAGGGGCATCTCAGCGGACGGAGTTAAGATGTTTGGAAATTAAGAATAGAGTTGTCGATGAAACTTTGAAGGCAGCTGAAGAAGAACTTTCTAAAGTTTTGGAGGAGCTGGTAAGAGTAATATACTCTTAGAGTATATTGTAATTGCATGTGCAATTGTAAGTGTTGAGAGTGAGACTTTTTTCTATTATGGTAAGGAATTGGTTTTGTTTTGTGGTTTTTAATCTTTAGCACGAAGTTCGAATGGAAGGTTCTAAACTATCCAGCAAACACCTCAATAATGCAGTGGCCTATGGTATGTTGTGGAATGGAAGTGAATTAGGCCGACAAAATCGTTTAAGATGTAGGACTAGAAAGATGGAAGCTTTAGATCGATACAAAAGGCAGCTAGAATTAGGTCTGCTTTTAAGTTTCAGCGCTTTGGAGCCTGTACGTTTCTTCGTCAGGTTTCTTTACAAAGTTGAGTATGTAAAGTTTATATAATATAAATATATTTCTTATATTTACAGAACTGTCCGATTTTTTATACATGCTGAAGGGTGTAGAGGAGTGCCAAAAAGAGAGGGACGAACTTGAAAAGAAATATAACGAGCACGATAAAGTCCTTAGTAAGCAGGTACATGAACTTCAAGGCCGAATCGATTCGTTGGACTTGATTCTGACGGGTTTGCAGCAAGAGGAGAAGGAGCTTATTGCAAAATCAGAGGAAGAATGTAACAAGTGAGAAACCATAAATTCCATACCTATATTATGCTTGTTTAATCGCAACTGCTTAACTTTTAACTTGGTCGCAAAATTCCCAGATCACATCATGCCTGGTGCGTAATGAACTTGTATTATTTATTAGATTAAAGCGGGACATCCAGGAAACTCAAAATTCAGTCATGGCTCTAGAGAACAAAGGAAGAGAGGCTAGAACCACAGTTAGGACTCAGGCGACTCTTACTAAAGATTCAAAGGGAGTTTCCCAGAAGAATATTCCTAAAAATCAGCAGGGTCCATCTTATGAAAATCAACTAATCGAGAAGAATATAAATTCTGCTGACAGGCTAGTCACTACTGAAAGTAAAGGTCGCTTCAAATTTCAAACTCCTGTGAGACCTAAGGTGAATAATGCACCTCCGAAAAGTAGTTTGCGCAAATGCTTAAAGGATGACTTCAATAATGATCAAACTGAGGACGATGTGATTTGCATAAATTCTGCAGTAGCAGCATTCGGTGACTCAGTTAGGTCATATGAACCACTGACACCAACACCATATTACGATCGTAAGCAATGTAATAGAAAAGCATTATGGAAATTAAAAATTCTGGAAGAACATGTATATTTGTGGTTTTCTCTTTGTCCGTAGCTCCGGCAAAAGTTCGTGTGGTAGAACAGCAAGTCCCCATTACAAAATTCATGAAACAACTGAGTTCAACAAAAGCCATTAAGCGTCCTCTTAAAGGGAAGCCCCCAGCCTCGCAAAAATCGCAGAATAAAGTCATTCCGACTGCAAAAGCAACCCGTTTGCCAAGCACATCTGGAAAAAGCTTTCAATTTAAAAAGAAATGTACATTGTCATCCATCGACGAGATGAAGGAAAATCAGCCGACTCAGCATAGTATTACCAGTTATGGCACTTATCAACAGTTTCCAAAAAGCGACAGTAGCATTAGCATTTATGATAGGTCAACACCTGCCGCACAATTGAACATAGCCAGCAGCTATCCCGATGAAGAAGATGGTTTGCTGTGTGACGATGATTTCAATTTCGAAAATGAATATGTATAATAACGGAAATATGTAGGTCTGCGTAGGAGTATTTTGTTTTGATCAAAATTATTAAATTAAACTGGTGTCGAAATCATTGTAGTTCATGTATTTTTAGTTTGTTTATTAATTATTTTTGCTGCAATAAAATCGCAAACTTACAAATTCTAGCGTTTAACTAGTCAGCTTATGGGCTAATATTTACATTTCTGGATATGCTTGCAGCTCTTGGTTTCCTCAAACTTATGGATTTGCAGCCATATTTTAGTTTTTATCTATTGACTATTACTATTACCATGTAGAACGTGAAACTTGACATTATAATAACTTTTTTCTAACAGGACAAATTGAATCACCTTGCCCCGTTTAGAATGAAGAAAAGTATTTTAGACAGTTAAAACTTTTAAGAGTGCTTGGCAAAATTTCACCAAGCAAGCCAAGTAATATGTACATGACCACATTGCAAAGACTAGATTCGTGAGTGAGTGAAACAAACAACTCTCTTAAACCATTGTATTATTAGTTGCATTACTCTGTACTATAATTTGTATTATTTAAAAACATATCAAACAGCAAATTAGACAAAAAAGCAGAAAAAATTAGTCAATATCGATAATAGTTGTCTCACCAAGTTTCATAACAACTTACAATACAAGAGTTAAACTATTGAATCATGTAACATTAACGGCACATGTAAAGGCATAAAATGTATCACATTACTTATTTCTTACTTAAAAATTATAATGCGTACGTTTCCTGTGTTAAGCCTACTCACGCCTGCTTGCATTACCTATTTATCTACGTTCGAGTTGTTGACGTGACTTATCCTTGTTATTCTAGCGGATACTTTGTTGTTGCCCTATAGTGGATACAAAAGCTTAAAAGAAAAGAACCATTCAAAACCACATTTTAATAGTAGCAGAGAAAGGCTCTGCTGATCAAACACACAATTAGAATCTTTGCGCCTCTAAAAGAGAAAGTTAGATAAAACCTTTTCTTCTACTTTCACGCGTGGGTCAAGGGTACACGCTTTCATTAGTAAGTTTTTAAACGCAACATTTAAAAAAACAATTTTTGGTAACTTTTAAATTTAACACATCTGTCCGCTTTAATTTGGAAACCCATTAAGACATCGTAGACGCTTGAGCTACGGGAACCGTTTGTTTGGCATCTTCAGCCTCCTTACCAGATAAATTAATTTGCCTCACTTCAGCTAGATCATCAAAAGAAGAGTCGGTTGTTGTGGAGGAATCATCTCCACCTCCACCTCTATTTATAACATCATCTTTGGCATCGTTAGCACTTTACTGTATTGTTTAAGAAGGATCTTGATGATGCCAAAGTCATGCCAGTTGGAGAAAGAGATGTAACATTATCGCGCTTATCAGCGTTTACATTGCTGCTCCCTTTTTGGATGCTGGCATTTCCGGTGTTATTATTATTACTACTGTTGGCATTTGTCGCGGAAGATTTTCCACTGCTAGTTCCTCCACCGACTGAGGAATAATAATAGCGCACCGCTGAGGCAGGCAGCTGCCAATTTGCAGCGTGAAGCTCGATGAGCTGCATTAGCGTTTTTTGCACTATTGGTGACAAACTTGACAATCTACCACTGGAGGGTGTAGAAGATGATGTTGAGTTGGAGTTATTCGCATAATGATGTTGCTGTTGTTGCTGCTGATGGTAGGGTCCGATCCCGAGGAGAGCATCCCGAACAGCGGCCAGGAGTTGCTTCATTTTTAGTGGGAACGTGCCTTCCATGTCACGACCTATTGAGGTGAGTACAGTGAAGAGACAGCCCATCTGAGAGAAATCACAAAAAAGAATTGCATGAAAGATAAAGAAAGTTAAATTGAAATGGAGGGATATTTGCTGATGTTTGCTGGAGACAATAACTTTCTTATGTTTCCTAATCCTATTAAGTACCAAAAAATATTGGAAACCAGGTGTACCCAGCTCCAAAAATGCATAATACCGATTTCTTTGAAAGTTAGAGTTGTGTTTTGGAATATGTTCCTGAGAGAAGAACTTAACTTTCATGGTTTCATCATACATCTTTGAAGTTGTCTTACCATTTCAGCTGTGTAAGATTGTGGTGAGCGAAGCGTCGCAAGACAAGAATCACAAAGCAAGGCTAGCAAGGAAAAGCTCATTTCATCCATAGAATGTCCCGGTTGCTGTTGACTTTGTTTCTGTCTCCGGATTAACTTTACCTTAAAGTAAACATGAAAATACTCCTTAATTTTTTCTCCTCAGATAGATAACTTTTAAATGAAAACTTATTTAACTTCTTTAAATTAAGCAGTAATGCAAAGTGCAGTATACCTGTGAGTATAAAGACGAAAGGAAGCGGAGAAAGTTGCTCCACTGTCGAGATATGCAAGGTTTCTCAATTGTCTGAGCCAGTGCCTTCTTATGCTGTTGGTAAGACTTGTTAGCATTTGCTTGCTGATGAAGCTGCGGGGTTACTACTACTAAGGCTGCTGGTGGAAAGTCTCTGGAAGCTTGCAAAACACGTGTTTAAGAGGCTTTCCATCACAGTTCTTTCTTTCTCCCTCTGAAAAAAAGAAGAAAATTGGAGTATGAAGGTCAAGGATAGACCACATTGAAGAAATTTCACAGACTTCCATATTCAGATAAAGGGAAACTTGCAAGATTGCTAGTCTCACTATACCCCACACTAAAATGAAGAAATTCATGGTACCCGACCCCTTCACAGGATTATGCATGCAATATCCTGGAATCTGTGTTTTGAGTCAAAAGTCGAATCTACAGCAAATTGTTGCACAACCTGAATAAAATAGAGAAAGATATGGACAGCAGCTGAAGTCAGATCAGTGTCGTCGTCATCGTCATCCTCTTCGTCCTCGTCGTCATCTTCATTTTCATCAAAGTCTGGAGAAAGGCCAAGATCATTATTTGTTACTGGAGATAAGGAGAACGCTGCCGAGCTAGCATCGCCATTTCCTTCTCCGTTATGTAGAGCCCTACAGAGTTCTCCAGCTGCTGTTATCGCGTCTCCCTTTTCATTATTTCTATTAGATGAAACAGAGCCAGGCCCGCACATTTTCCCAGAGCCTATAGCAGTAGTCATCACTCCAGCTGATTGATTACTGGAGAAATTCCTATCCTTTTTCGTTGCGCGAAAGTCGCACAGCATGGCATCAAAAATTCCATTGACCATTTCAATCCAGTTTCTTGCTGGAATTCGGTCCACTCCTTTACACAGAAAAAGGAGTGTGCCCATGTAGCCATTTTTAGCAAATTTGATTCTATAAAGTATTCTATATTCTATAAAATCTATAAAGTGCAAATAAGTTGTAACCTGTAACTGCAGCCGTTACCAGCTCCTGCACAACACGAGGCCATTTAGTAATGCAAAAATCAGAATATACTGAATGCCCAGCAGAGGAAGGACTCTGGGTGGAAGCACTGAGCAAAGTTGTCGCTGATGTGCGTGGGAGATGATGGGCTCCCGGTCCGAAACTTCTAGACCTTTTGACGACATTGCTCATTCCGGGAAAGGAGGAGTGCTGCTGGCCAATGCCGATTCCACCAGGTGCGGCAGCAACTTTTGCCATGAAATTATTTCCATGATGCAAACCAGGATTTCCAGTACTAGGTGAACTGCCGAATCCAAACAAGTTCTTGTTTGGAGAGGGCTGTGCCAATTGCTGCTGTTGCTGATTTCCATACATATTTAAATAAAATCCGGTGCGACTTTTTTGCAATGACGATTTTAGAACTGGCTGGGGACTCAATGGGACAACTTTGTTTTGCTTGGGTTGCTGAAAGGGATATCCACGTGAAAAATTATGTCCAGAAGTGGATACTCCGCTAGCATCACCTTTCAGAAAATTCAAATCTTCATTTTACCAAAATTACATATGACATAGGTTATGGTTCCTACATTTTGAAAAATGAACAATGTTATACCATTTAGATTGAGGGACGCGAGATAGTTCCCCAACGGGCCACTAGCAAATTCATCAGCATCATCAAAGTCCACCTCTTCATCATCAAATCTAACCCGCGGTTTATTTCCACCTCCAGGCACGTTCCCACTCGACTTGGACTGGCTGAGTCAGGTTAAACTGATTGTTTCCTCCATTAACTCCACTAGAAGTACCAGAAGGAAGTAGGTTTCCAGGTTGGAGGGGAAAGCTGAACCCAAGTTGCTGCTGCAACTGTTGCAATGCTGCAGCTTGCGCTTGCTGCTGTTGTTGCTGTTGCTGCAAAAGCAAATTCATATTACCGGAAGACTTTGACTGCTTTAGAGGATAGCAACCTGAACTTGCCAAAATGGGAGAGTTTGCATTGTAAAAGAGACTAGGATCAAACTGGCTCAAAAAATTTGAAATTTGTTGCTGTTGGTGCTGCTGTTGAATCGGTAAAAACTGAAATTCTTTAGCGTTTACGTTCAGCATCCGATTTGCAAGTCCGATGTTGAATGCGTTCTGCTGCATTCTACTCGATATTAATGGGCTGGACGGAACTGACCCACTTCCACCATTTCCATTAGAGCTGTTTCCGTTATTGTTGCCGAATAAAGAGTATCCATTGTGCTGAGAGGTTGCAGAGTCTAGATTCATATCAGCAGAGTAGCTTCCATTTTGCGGTGCTCCATTGTGCCCACCGTTCCCACCATTATTCTTGGAAAGATGGCCCCCACTTGGCATACCCTTCTTTGACTGATTTCCTCCCCCGGATGAAATGCATTTCTCCTCGTTGAGCTTCCCCTTTTCTTGAAGTTCACTGTAGCTATTGCTGTTTCTAGTTTTTGTGGTGCGCATACCTAAAGGAATTTTTCATACATTCTTCCAATGGGACTAAATTAAACACAAAGTTTTTTTCTATAAAAAGAGTTCTTACTTGGGGGCTTGTAAATTTCTCTGTAAGGCTTTCCAGACTTTTGAGAGTGCGACCTTTGCTTTTCTCCCGACTGTTTCCCCCCTGCGCCGCCACCACCACCGCCACCTCCCCCTCCGCGATTTTGTCCTTTGTTACCATTATTGCCGCCGCCACCTGTCTTGGTGGATTTCTTTGAATCTCGACGTTCAATATTGGAGTCCATAGCTTTTCGAAACTCTCTTTTTATTTAGGTAAGGCTATCAGGGATAAATTTGTGCAATGCAAGAGCACCAAAGGGCCATTTTAGCACCTTAAAAATCCATGATGCTAGTGATATCGTAGGAAATTGGTCCCAAAGGAAGTTCCTAAACGAGGTTGATAAACTTTAATAATAAAATATACATACAAATCTACCTTTTAGGTACATTTACCCTTTTCTTAAGGACTCTAGTGGAAAGCCTACCTTCCAAAGAGAAACTGTTGAAAGGAGTTTACCGAAATAGTGCCAATTTTAGTGCAGGTTCCAATTACGAAATAAGGATAGCAATAAAGAAGCAATAATTATTGCAATGTGCGCTTCAACCTGCAATTACCAATCTTCAGTTGCACCTTCCCCTTCTTCGAATTCGACGGTATTTATAAAGAAATCGGCTCGTTCTAGAAAGAGAAAGTAGACACAATAATTATTGCAATGTGCGCTTCAACCTGCAATTACCAATCTTCAGTTGCACCTTCCCCTTCTTCGAATTCGACGGTATTTATAAAGAAATCGGCTCGTTCTAAAAAGAGAAAGTAGACATATGTACTTTAACGCTTTGTTTTTAGTTTCAATTTAACAAATAATTAAATGCTTTAGCTTACCGTTATTTAAAAAGAAATCCGCGAGTGTATATTTTCTATCAATTTAGAAACGAAAGGGTATACAGTCAATTAAAAATTAATCAATTGAAACAAGTGAATGAAAAGTTGAATGAATGGTTTGAGTCTAAACATGTATTACCTAATAAACTACGAGTAGCAGCGATCTAAAACTAAAATATTTTATCGCCTCCTCCCAACTTCCTCAAAATGAGTGAATGAAAAGTTGAATGAATGGTTTGAGTCTAAACATGTATTACCTAATAAACTACGAGTAGCAGCGATCTAAAACTAAAATATTTTATCGCCTCCTCCCAACTTCCTCTTTCTGCGTTTTTACAACACTCCCATATTTATCTTCCTATTGAAGCTACACTCTCACACATCCGAACATTTTCCAAAAGCAACTTTTTCGTTTTATCACAGTGTACTTTGACTAAAAAACCGCACAAGGAGGATGAAAGGCATATGCATTGAGTAAAAAATGATTAGCCGTAGCAGCATGATGTCGGAGATGTTGCAAATGACGGTAGAAATAAGATTTTCAGATAGGCTGTTAGTAAATTAGGTGGAGTAGAAATCTAGAATAGAATTGATGTGAAAAAATATAAAGCATGAGGAAAAATCAAGCGATGATAGAGACGGATGCCTAACGATAAGTGGAATTGGGGAGTGTAAGGTGTAGGCTGTGAAGGAGGAAGAATTTTTTTTCAAAGATAAAAAAAATTTACTACAGCATAGTCAGCGATGCATATTTTGAAGTGAACTGTGCCAGCATGAGTATGATCACTCTCGACTCTCGACTGTCGCTCGAAAAAATATCATGTTCGGAAAGTGAAATTACGCAAGGATGCAACCGACTCATCATGACTCGAGTTAAACTTAGATGTACACTCATCATGGTGAATTTGTAAAAAAAAATTACACTCCCAAAAAGTAATGTTTCTTTACATAGTGCGCAGCGTATTTTAGCGTGCAGACTGAATGCAACAGATAACAGCGTTGTTGGCTGTTGGTGACGGAAGTAAAAACGAAATACGTGTACGTGTGGCTTCTCCCAATTTTTTTACTCTTTATTTCGGAACACAACACAGTAACAAGATTGTGTAAATATAGCCAGTGTACATTTCGCCAATTCATAATGATAATGATGGGAAGCACACAGGCGGTTTTTGTTTGAATTTGCTTCCTGTGTAATGTATGCATGTACGCATGAATAGACATTACATAATTTCAGTTTCTCAGAGACATTTCTCTAAATAAATAGAGATGAGCTTCATGCTCAGAACTGGTGGCCATAAAAATAGCAAAGAGAGAGATCTCTGAAAGCACGAACCGAATATGCTAACCAAACCGAAATGATTACTGAAAAGTTTGCCCACCACTTCTTTACCCCTACCAAAGTCATCTTGTAAATTATCCACCGATGGCGATACTGTACCTCATAATATGTATTTTGGTTGCAATTTTTCTTAGCTTGCAATCAGCTTTTTGGTTGGAAACCATTTGCTCAGAAGCTACTTTGGGTGGGGAACTGGACACCGTTTACTCTTACTCCCTTCTCTTTCATAAATCAAGAGAAAGTAAAAGTTGTATTTTTACATTTTGAGCATCTGCTTAATAGAGGAAGGAATACTTCCTCATTTAGGCCTATTACAGATTGTCAACGATATTTCTCTGCTCACAGATTTATTACAGCTATTAACCATTACACTCTGCTTCGAGCGGTTTGTATACTTGCTTATACGCGCATAGTGCATGAACTATGCCAAAATGGTAGCCCAAAACTGCTATGGAATCATCACATGGAGCATGAAGTTTTAAATGACGCGTTGCCAACGTAGTTTAATAAAAATTGATTCTAAAAATTCAAATGAATTGGAACAGAGAAGTTGAAACTATGAAAAAATTCTTACAACTTTTTCAGTAGTACATTTTTTGAAAAAAAAAAACTCTGCCTTTCCTCCAATCCCAATTTGGAACGCACTTACCAATAATTGAAAAGAATAGACTCGAACTTTGCGACTCGCCGAGCCGTACGCTGTAGAAACACTTTACTTTTTGTCCTTGCTTCCTACGACAGAACCGGTATGATAAATAATATGACTACTTTGAAGCATTGTTAGCGTACAATAGCATATGACTCGTATGATTTTTACTACATTCTGCTCTCTTTCTTCTGCAGAACATGATCCAGCTTGATGAAATTTTGCTAATTATTTTAGCAATTATCTTCCCTCCTCTGGGGGTCCTTCTTGTGGCTGGCTGTGGCGGTGAGCTCTGCCTGAACATTCTGCTTACCATGCTCGGGTTCTTCCCAGGAGTAGTTCATGCCTTCTACGTCCTCAGTAAGCAACCCAACTTCCGACGCTTGTTCCGAGGTGGGGACCCATGAGCCGTCAACCTGTGGACAGTGGTTCTTCTCATTTACCTGCTACTTACTATAAAAAACTCACTTCTACGTCCTCAGTAAGCAACCCAACTTCCGACGCTTGTTCCGAGGTGGGGACCCATGAGCCGTCAACCTGTGGACAGTGGTTCTTCTCATTTACCTGCTAACTACTACAAAAAACTCCCACCGAATATTTGGCCCGGTTGTACTGATTTTAAGTTGATTTTTTAGTCAATAATCTGTATAGGTACTAAGTTTTGGAATAAAATTTCAGCAGTTCAAAATATGAGTAAATATTTTTTATAGAAGTTATCTCCTAAGTTTTGTAAACATTTTCATTTCATTGAAAGCGTGAAAATGCATGTGCCAAAATTATCACTTTGACCAAAAATGCGTTGTAATTACTGCATTGGACCCAGTGGTTTAAGTTTAAGTGTATTCGCATTTTTCTAGGTTAAGAGCATACATGCAAGGCAAGATGCTAATGCTAACTGATGCACATGTCACTAGTTAAGAGCGATTTTATTACGTCCCTAACAAAGGAGTCGTGCAGAGTCGCGACAGCTCCAGCTCTCTCACGACTTACAGCCCTCTCTTCTCCAGCAGTATCTTTCTCCACAAGGTTAAAGAATCTGAAGGAGTCCGTTCATCTGTCTTTGTGCATTAATAATGATACATTATTATGAGATGATGCAGTAGTAGTGAGAAGGGCATTAGGGCGACTGAGATGAGGGGACGAGGACCTCTCCTTGGACGAGTGCATGCATTAATTTCATCCTTTTTGGCTCCGTTGCACGCACTCTCCCTCCCTTCTTTGTCGCTGCATGTAACGCATCATTAAAAAGAACAGATTGTGCGTGTGAGTGAAGAGATGTGCAAGTGCAAGCAGATCCCATAAATTCTTCCCATCTAACATCACCATCCAACCAAAAATTAAACTCAATTACCACATTGCATCTAACTATACAGCTATACTTAATGTTGGCAGTTTATGTTGAATTTTGTAATTTTCAACTCTATACTTCATCATAGAAAAATGGGCATATTTATAGTGGTATAAGGAAACAGCTATATAAACGCCCCTTCCGTCTTAAAAAAGAATATGAATAAAAATACTGACGAACAGTAGTGTATGATATGGTGCACGAATGTCCGTGCCAGTTTCTTTGAGAGGCAAGCGGAAAATGCAATTTTCTAGGAGGGAACTGGAACAGAAAACCATAAAAATGGTCAGGATGCTTTCATCCTTTGCCTGTAAAAGAAAGGTACACGAATGTCCGTGCCAGTTTCTTTGAGAGGCAAGCGGAAAATGCAATTTTCTAGGAGGGAACTGGAACAGAAAACCATAAAAATGGTCAGGATGCTTTCATCCTTTGCCTGTGAAAGAAATATATCGCTGTAAAATATGTACACATAAATCGTGTAATTGATAGGAAAGAAAATACGAATTAGAAGAGGAGCACTGTGCCCCTTCCTTTTTGTGAATAAGTTGTCTTGTTTAATGATACAGAGATGATGAAATGATGCCAAAATGTTGTAATAAGTTATAAGCAATAACGTTCACATAGAACTAGCACTGTGCTCTCGCTGCTATAGAGAAAGGGTTCCAGATATTTGGTGGAGTAATAAGAGAAAAAAAAAGAACTTGTAAAGTGGGAAACGAATGGTATTTTACAGTATGGGTACGCCTGAGCTGTTACTTGAGAACGTCTTCTTCCTGATACCTATTAAGAAGAAACGGCAAGTTTTTGAAGCGCAATAAATAAGTTAACGCATAAACAAAGTCTTCTTCCTGGAATAAATAATGAGGAGTATAATATATGCGGACGTAAAAAAATACTATTCAGCTACCCCTTGCAAATGACCTTTAATTTTTAGTTCAACGCGCTTCAAACTGATTTCCCATACAATTTCTCAGTCTGCATTACATAATAATCTGTAGCTGTTCCTTTGGGATGGGGAAATGAGAGGAGATGAGTGAGCACGGATAAACTTTAACGAGGGAGTATGTATCCATCGTCATTATTTTGTTGGAGATTCTGTGTAGTGGAAACTGGTATTGGAGTGCGTTTAGGAATATATCGCGTGAATCGCGTCCTATAAATCAAAGATGAAAGGAGACGAGATTAGTTGATGGCAAAGCAAAGGGGAATTTGCCATTAGGAAAAGTCGGAGAGTAGGACGCTATGGCGGTACTCACTCGCGATAAACGATATGTAGTCATGAACGGCTTTCTGATCAAAGACGTGACATGGTAATTATCTTGTCTCCAGATGTGATTACCCCTTTGTGAGATTACGGAATACAGTTTTTGCCAATTTGGTATTTTTGTGGTAAAAAATACTGGAGTTAATCTGGTGTAAGTAAGTCATACTCCTCTGGAGAGTTAAATGAGAAGAAGGACAAGGAAGTGGAGATGTGGTAGCTGTGGGGAAACTTGGGCAATTTAGTATTTAGTAAGAAAGTTTGTACATAGTAAAGAAATAATTTTCAAGTTAGCGTTTGAATCATTTGTACATTTAGCGTTGAGTGATGTGGTGTGACTGTGGCACTTAACTTTTTTAAATTTTGCAGAAGCTAAATTGACGGCAAATTGACGTATTTATTGGGAATTGCTTCTTTTCAAATGAATGAAAATTAAATGTGAAGCCACAGAAGCT
Organism: Acrocyrtus sp. NNG-2020; assembly: GCA_027744115.1. NCBI lineage: Eukaryota > Metazoa > Arthropoda > Collembola > Entomobryomorpha > Entomobryidae > Acrocyrtus > Acrocyrtus sp. NNG-2020. Next base: position 13,424 of record JAHZND010002541.1, read on the forward strand.
GAACTCAGATAGAGTTTGAGGCAATTTTTATCTTGATTAGAAGCAGTTCAATATCGGATGCATTTTATTGCGATGCGACTCATACGATAAGCGTAATTGCAAATTGCAACTGCGATGTTTAATTTCAATGATGTTAGTTACACTTGAGAAGCTTTATAAAGATCCAAAAGAAAGTAATTTGTAATATTTTTAGCGTTTTAAACGCCGATATTTTTTTCTGACAGTTTTGAATTAATTATAGATTTAATAGATTGTTCATGGTTTTCTTTCATATTCATTGTAGTTTGCTTTTGTGTCTGGACGGTCGTTTGAAGGTTCCGTCGTGGTATAGGTGGGAAAGCCTCACTGTAATGGGTGGATTGGATATTCCACTCCAGATTGAGAAAAGTGTGTTGGCTGGAACTGGTAGTAATGCTCCAGCGTGAGTAGCAACAGCATTTTGGCCGCCTAGATAATTTGCACACGACTTAAGCCCTCTCGTCAATGACTTGTGTGGTGCTATTAAGCACGCTTTTCAATTGAGGAAATTAGGAATTAAGGAGTTTCGCTAATTTGCGATTCACACATTGGCAAGTACCTATCATGAAAATCCTTTTTTCTAGCCGTTACTAATCCGACTTTTCTCGCTATAGGCTCTCTGCACTTTTATTACAATAGTAGGTCCAAGTCCAAAGTCGAGATTTACTCCAGATTTTTTTTTCATGCGAGTATTTACACTATGATTCAAGCCTAGCAGCACAAGCTATCTCAATTTCAGAGTAATAAATACCGTAAACATGATATCTCGACTCACTTTCACACGTCATGTCATCAAGTCTCCACACTATCATGTCATCAGTCATCATCCTCCTTGTTCTTTGGCTAGCTTCAGGGTGAAATCTGAAAATGAGCAGTTTGTTAGTTTGTCATTTCCCAATTTAATCTCCAAAAAGGACATCATTATCATGGAACAGAACAATAAGTCATGTTCTTCTGTTTCTCGCCATCCTCGGTAAACATTCAATTATTAATCATGTTTTATGTGGAGATATCCTCCTCCCCAAATTTTTATGGTAAAAAATAAAACAAGAGAAACGGAGGCGAGAGAGATAAACTAAAATGATTCAGTACAGCCGTAGCATTATTTCCATTTCTTTTATTAAATGCTGACCTGACTTCTGTGGCTTAACTGACGATGAGATATGGGAGTTGAAAGCGGTAACTAATTTTACGTGTGAGGATGCCTTTTACAATTCAAAATAAAGATTGGCTCTATTAAAGCAGAGAGACGGTGATGAAAAAGGGGAACCTTTGGCACTCTGCGATGGTATTGGTCTTGGTGTGCAATACGTAATGTGAAATAATCAAAGCCGCTGGGATTTCAGCTGCCACTGAAATCTGAATGTATGTGGGATCATGTTATTTAACGACTATTTGAAGAGGAAAATCAACATTTTTGTAGATTATTAAAGACGAGTTTGGAAGCTGTTGATAGTTCAAGAGTGAATAGGTGACTGCTGATATGTTCGGCTGACAAGGAAAGCGGAGCCTGAAAAAAAGTTACTGCAACTGCATAAATAGCTAGTATACATGAAAAGCCATGCAGCACCAAGAAAGTAATATCACCACTCAAGAGGGATGAGTACCTAAGCACGAAAAACAAGTTCAGCTTTTATATGCAACTTGCTCTGTGAAATCAGTTAATCGGCCAAATATAGCCAGCCGTAAGAAGTGACTGCTTTTCTTGCACTGCACTAAAGTAAATAGAAACAAGACGTGGTAAATTAATATCAAGAAAAAGAACAAAAAACGTGCATAAACAGCTCTAGGTGAACGGGATCAGTGTGGAAATTTTCGGAGACAATTTTTTTTCTTCCCTTAAACTTCAAACTCAGAAAAGAATATTGTGTAGGGAGCTTATCCCTCATCGTTTTAAGTTGTAGTGCGTACTGCAAGATTATTTTTGTCTGCAGATGAGTGAGCAAAAGAAAAGAGACAGTTGTTGCTGTAATATACGGTACATACCGTTTTTTAGCTGTGCTTGTGGACTGTGGACATGAATAATTTGAACTGTCAAATCAAAGGATCCTGTCATTATCATTGTGTCATCAGCATCATAGAGTCATACCGTATTTCCTCTTTTTAACGCCCTCCTTCTAGTTATCGTCCCCTTCTATTTAACGCCCTCCTTTTCTCGGCAAATTTCGAATTTCCGCCCTCCCTCTAATTGTCGCCCCCCTCAAATTATCGCCCTCGTGTAAACCCAA
>JAHZND010002542.1:0-15710 GCA_027744115.1 Acrocyrtus sp. NNG-2020
CATCTTCGCGCCTGCCTTCATCCAAGCTTTCACTATGCCAAACTGACTGATCAAGATTAGGATCATCTCCCAGACCGAAAAAAGAATTGTGAAGAGACGTGCACAAAAAATTTCACAGAAGTTTCTTGCAGTGTTGCACGCACAAAGTACACGAAAATTCGACATATGCATAGAAAAATATTCACAAAACGGGAAGACAATAGAAGATAGTGTGACTGTATACAATTAGACTAGCAATTTCCTTCCCATCCTGACACTTATTAGGCACATAAATGCACAAAATTCCCTTGTGCATCCGTATGGGATGCAAACCAAGTTTTTTTTGTTATTATCTCAGCCCATACCACTCACTTGGTGCACGACGGTAGGCGGGATTAATGCTGATTATCCGTTTCAGATAAGCAAACGGGAGGGAAAGAGAAACGATCAATTTCAGTATCATCATGACATCGCATATTATTATGAGACTACATGACATGCACCGACAACCGGGAGTCTGTGAAACTTTTTTTTCATACAAAAAATTTCTGTTTTAGTAGAAAAGTTTCTTAAATCTTAGCGTTTGTCTTTGTGCATCTTCCATTATTATCCATTTATCAACTTTGAACCCTGTTGAAAAAAAAATCACTGGCTACATGGTAGGCAGAGCATACAGTAGCCGTCGGAATCAGATAGACATTGGAGACAGGTCTCCTTTTGCCAGTTAACAACAATACGTTAGATCAAATCGATTTCTCCGCTTCTGTCTTTACTTCCTCTTTCCCAATCCCAACTAAGCCAATCTAGGCATGCACGCACGGCATGTTGTGAAGGATGAGGAGTGGAATGCATGACGATTAGATGGAAAAGATGAAACGAAAAAGATATATGGTAGTGATCAGAAAAGAGCCAGCAGTGCTAAGGAAATCGTGAACGGAAACTCACTCAGAAAACCTTAAGCAAAGTCTAATAAGTGACGGCTGACAATGAAGGGAAACTAAAAGATGGAAAAAAAGAAGAAAGCGAAGGACGCTCCAACAGGAAGACTTTCTGGATGTCACTCTGTAAACGTATATGGATATAATTTTCATCAACTCAAGATGTCTACATTTTTTTTTGGTAGACACAGAGATCATCGCACCACCGTGAGATGTGAGTAGGAAAAAAGTAGTTGTGCGGCACATGTGGAGAAGAAGGAGGCACGAGAAGAAGCAGCAGAGGAGGAAGAGAGAGAGATGAGACAAAAAAATGGCGAAAGGGACTTGGTTCTCATTCCGAAGATGGAGGTAAGTCGGAATAAGTTAAGTGCATATATGGACCAAGGGATAGATATAGAAAAGGGAGAAATAAGGGACTTATTCCAGAAAAACGAGAGATTTCTAGAGTGGGAGCAATGTTGACATAATACGAAAGTATCTAAAGTGGAAGAGGAAAGCAAATGACATGTCTCAGGCAGGATATTATGTAAGGAGAAAAGGCTGTAAGGTTCATGTGCGGTGGCGCTAATACATATTCAAGGGATACACACCTACTCCCAGGAGCACCTACATGGGAGTGTGATAGGGGACAAAAAAGCTCGTGTAAAAATGTAGTGTACGGTTTCCAGTAACAAAAATTGTTCCAGGCATAAGGCTATCTATACACTATTTGCTCTTCATCCTAAAATCCTAATATTAGAAAGTAATATGTAGTGAATTTTCGGGCATACGTCGTTTTGAAACGACTCGTTTCTCTGAGTGTGCCTCCCTGACTGACTTGATCAAGGGGAAAGTACCCTCCCTTAGAGGAAAGTGGCATGCTTACGTGTTCATTTCCGAGTTGAGAGAGAAAGAAAAGAAAAGAATGAGATTTTGTTCATATTCACGAAGCGGGGAAATTAGAGAAGTGTTTTCGTCACCCAATCCGATTTTATTTTCCGAGTGTTTGGGATAAACAAGAAAGAGGATGAAACGAGAAACCCTTTTTCTATGCAAATGTTGCACATTTAGGTTTTCCTCGTGGTAAAGTAATCACAATGGGTTTAATACCCATGCAAGTTACCCCGCTGGTCCCCGTTGTGACCTGAAAAGCCTCGCTGTTGGAAGGCTGGGCTGGTTTTTTTTTGTTTTACCTAATTTATTTTAGATTTTTTACACAAAAAATTTCTATATACGCTGGGTGAAAGTCCTCTGCAGTGGGAAACTTGACATTAAGACTTAAGCACAATCTGCTGACTTAAAGGCATGCACAGAATGAGAGAGTTAGGGAAAAAATTAGTAAATTAGAATTTTAAATTTTTTCTGATTCTGCCTACAACACAAAAATTTCTGGGGCTTTTAAACTCGATAATCTGAAGAATTAAGTACTTCCCAGAGACTCCGTGATTTATTGGGATGTACCTACGCCGACGAGCAGAATTGGGGCAGAGGTTGCTGAAAGTCAGTATGAGACAACAGCCCCTTTTTTGTCAGTTTACACTGAAAATTGTGGCCACTATGCATAATGCATGATTAAAACGTAGCAGTTGATTACTTTCAAACAAGTTCGTATCCCTATTCCGACGTTACGCTACAAAACTGCTTTTCTGGAAAAAAAAGTTCCCTCTCTCTCTCTACAGCATCTCCCAAAGGGAAAGGAGCAGACAGCTTATTTTCTACCTTTCAACATAAAATGAAAGTGACACTGGCATTAGCAAGCCTATGAGCGGAGACATTTTACTATCACAGAATGAACGAATGCGCTGTCGTCTCCTTCAATTCTAATTACCGGTGGGTTGAAAAAGGTCAAAAAACCAACTAATTTAATCAGCATCATTCTCATCAATTCCATTGATGTGTTTCGCATTTATACTACGTACTACTTTGTTTTTTAACCGCACTTATGTAGATGATATTTTTTGTGTGTACAATTGCGCATCTCTTTTTCTTCCATTGCTGCTATGTTATTCACTACAACGACATGAATCAATCTCTCCAAAGATACAAAAGACAGCGGAACGTGATCGTGCTCATCATTCTTTATCTCAAACTTCCCCTTTAATCACCGGGGATCTACAGGAAAGTGAAAGTTAGTCAAATAATCGGAGCATTTACCCGCCACCCTGTACACGATAAAGATACATGCATCATGTATCGCTTTACGAAGAGATGCCTACTGCCCTTTTATAGTACTTATATATGGCTAGCGAGAAAGTGAAATGTTTCCTCTCTTCCTTTTTTTACTACCCATCCACATCGCAAAACCCCAGCACAAACCTAGTTAGGGTAACTAGCACGTACTTGAAGTGGCACTGAGGAATCGCATAAAATATCAAATGATAGCACCACCACACAACCATAAAAGTAGTGCACGGCTAAATATGTACATTTTCCTAGAATGGGTATATAATACCGAGTCCTTCTCGCTTTTAGGAGGCGATATTGCGAATATGAAAGTTATTCGCTAGAACGTAATTTCGGAAGGCTCTTCCTTTCTCTCCTTGCATTTCCCTTTTACCATACCAAACTGTGGAAAGTACTATCTCCGGGAACGGTTCTAATAAAATGTATAAAATATAAAGAAGCGGGTCATGATTCTCTCCCTCCTTGCGAAATCTGTAGGAGTAGAATGTCTTTCCTCTTTAATATCATCAAACTTATTGCGTCTTTTTTCCCTTGTTAACTCGATCTCATTCCTCTTGAATGAGCGGCAGATGAAGAGAAGAATTTCACATGATATGCGATACATACACACAGACTTAAGACAATTCCTATAAATAATTCGAACGTTTATAGCTTCAACTTTCTCTCGTCTTTTTAACAACTGTAATGTTATCCCATGGCCGGAGAGCGTTGCGCTTTTAACGCCAGTAGCAAACAGCCACACACACACACACAGGAGATCTAAAAGAGAAGATATTTTCGCGGCGTAAACTGCTTACTTTTAGGAGTAATCATATCGGAAGGAAGCGTTTGAAGCTTTTTGTGGCTTTTTACTCTTTCTCTCCTGATATTCTCCTCCCTTTGCTTCTGGCTTTTTTCTGCTAATAAGCTATTGTCTAAGGATAACAGGGAAAAAAATCTGGACGGAGAGCGTAGTTAACACAAACACACACAGAAAGAACAAGAGTCTTCTATTAGTATCAATATCGAAGAGAAAAAAAAAGAAGAGAGGGAGAGAGAAAAGAAAGGAACAAAAAATATTGGGATATCGAGATATGTGATCTGAATCTCACATTGCAGCAAAGAGGAAAAAAAGTATATGAAAACAATGCAAACATGAACTACCTCCACAAAAAAAACCTGAATTCACATTGTTATCCTCGTGTAACCACAAAAAAGTAAGGACGGAGAGCGTAGTTAACACAAACACACACAGAAAGAACAAGAGTCTTCTATTAGTATCAATATCGAAGAGAAAAAAAGAAGAGAGGGAGAGAGAGAAGAAAGGAACAAAAAATGTTGGGATATCGAGATATGTGATCTGAATCTCACATTGCAGCAAAGAGGAAAAAAAAGTATATGAAAACAATGCAAACATGAACTACCTCCACAAAAAAAACCTGAATTCACATTGTTATCCTCGTGTAACCACAAAAAAGTAGTACAGACAGCGTGCAAAACTCTACCACAATTTGGATCCCGCACACAGTCCTCCTGAAGCTGATCAGAGTACTGATCTCCGTTTTTTTAGAGAGGAACCGAGATTTCTCTGGTTCTATTTTTTCCGCTTCCTATGTGTACATAATAGGTTATATTTGAAATTAGACAAGATTAGACGTGACCCAGACTAGAGCTGGATAGTTTTTTTTAGGTAAGCCTAAAAAAAGCGGGAAGGTACTTCACAGTGAAAAAAAAGCTCTTGCTCGTTTTCCTCATGTTATAGGAAGAATAGTAAAGTATGAAATCAATAAAAATCCCTTTTTATGGCAGAAGAGCGCTGACTCCCTTAAAGTTAATACCCGGTTTCCTCTTTCACTTAAAACGTCTTTGGATACAGTTAAAGGAGAATGATTTAGTAAGAAGAAAATTCTACCGTTGTAGGCTTATGTGGACAACTCCATAGCTCGAAAATGTAATAAATGGGATATCATTCTTGTCAAATTAGGATAAGGAGCGTTAACCTGTTTGGAGGAGGAGCGAGCGTGGACTTGTTCTTTAGGATTTACTTTTACCGATTTTGCAATCTCTACGCCCACGCATACTTTTTTGGTAGTATTAAAATAGTGATTGTGAAATGTGTATTGACGTATTATTAATAATTGGTATGCCTTTGCCTACCTATGTAGAAATGGTTCTAGAGAAATTTTTAGGTTTTTTGCCGGTATGTTAATTATATTTAGATTGAACGTTGCGTCAGCAAGTAATCCGCTTTGAAATTTTTACAATCTCAGAACTGCTTTCACATTTAATCTTTAATCTGGAACAAATTGAGCAAAGCTACTAGATTGTTAAGAGGACTAGTTATAATAGAATATCGATTACAACATAGGATAGATTTCATACACCTAGTCAGAGCATACTTGTAATAGCACACTTGACTTAATCCATCCTTTCATCTGAAGAGACGAATAATCCTTGTGCACTTTAATTATAATTATATATATGCCTACTCAGGGATGGGAAATAATTTCGTAGAGAGAGGGGGAGCTAAAAGCGCAAAATGACTAGTTCAAACAGTTAAATCCGTACCGTCTGTTACACAATTGGGCTCTCTTCACGGAATAATGGCATTACACTCGTGATCGTGTTGGTGCGTTACGAATATTACTGTAGAAATAAAGTGAAAGTGAGCACTTACCTTCCAGTCTCAGAGTGGAAATCCTAGTTTCCAAATGACGAAGCACCGTTGCTGGAACAGTCTCAATGAAGTTGTGGCTCAAATCTAAAACGCTGAGCCTTGCCAACGGAGCAAACAGGTCTGCCGGAAGCCCCGTTAACCAATTTGAACGAAGGCGGAGAGAAACAAGGGAAATGAGATTTGCAAACACCTCGGGCATGAGTCGAGATAATTGATTATTTGAGAGGTCCAAATCCTGTGAAACAATCAGATGAAGGACACGTTGTAATCTAGCCCTTGGCCAAACTTAATACATCTCAAAATATCTCATATCTTCCTTTGGAAAGGGGAAGGGAGGTTAATGAAAGATAATGGAAAGAGAAAATAATGTCAGTGGAAGCCCCGGATCATTTCGTTTGTTCTACTTGTCCTGACTAGAAAATTAGGTCAAGTTGGAGAGAAATCCAGAGGGATAAAGTTGTGATGAAATAATGAATTCGATGAGGACAGGCGAGCTTACTGGGTAAACTTGCTACAGTATCCTGGAAAGTTGTACAACTCATACTACAAGTTTAATAAGCAAAGTGTTAATTATGTACGATGTCATGCTCATGATATGATACCATAAAGGCAGTGAAAAAATCACAAAATCTACCTTGAAATGGAAATATTACACGAAAATAGTTTTTTTCATTCTCCGCCGTGCTCATCTGAGTGCAACAATATTGCAAATTGCATTATTATTTATTACAAAAATTCTAAACACACCGAAAACTTCTAGGAGCGAATTCCTTTTGGAGCCAACTTCGTTAAGTATTAGAGAATGACACGAAAGCGTGATGATAACAGAATCTTTGCTAAGAACTTAAGAAAGTAGACTAAAGTACGAGAACGAAAAAAATGCAATAAATCTTTGTCTGTCATTCTCGTACTATTACCATCTAATAAAGTTGGCTGAAATAAACGTTTATCCAGTAAATATATACTTCCTGGCATTATCCTTTCTGTTCCTACTTCAAGTTCAGCAAAGTTATTGTGATCTTACTTGCAAAAGGGACAAAGCATAGGCTTAGATCTTTCCCGCTTTCCGATATAATACTGCTTTCCAAGAAGGAAAATCGAATACATAAGCTGACCGGGCTCATTCAAGCGACAAATCAATACGCATTTTGAGGTATTTTGTTCGCCCTCTTACGAAAAGTGTGAGTTGCCTACTGTTAGCATAAAAGAGAGTGTTTGCACGATACGCCGAGCAAGTTTGTAATAAATGGGGAAAGTTTGACCACTTTCAATTTACGAAATCAAATTAGGAAAAGATGCACTCAAAAATGGGAGGAATGGGAAGGGAAGAGATGAGATGTTTCGCGGTTTTGTATTTACGAACTTATGTTACCTGCAATCCTCCTAGATGCGGATGAAAGTCCAGTAACGTCTTAATTCGGTTGTGGGACAGATTTAAGGACTTGAGCTGAGTCAAACCGGCGAAAGAGTCGTGTTTGATATCCTAGTAATAAAAAATATAAATATGTAATTAAAATATGTATTAACCGTTGTAATAGTGTTGTTGCCACATATTGGAAAGTAGTTGCAGCTGAACATGCAAGAGAGGAAGGAAAGTTAGGAAATGCAATCTAACCTCAATGTCGTTTTCACTCAGATCGAGAAGGTTGAGATTTGCGAGACTGGCGAAGGCGTTTGGAGGAAGCACACTGATAGGACATCTTTTAACGACGAGTCTGTGGAGCTTTGGATAGATTTTGAACTGCTCACTCGTGAGAAAGCTGACATTCGTGTCACTTAGGTAGAGATCCATCACAGAAAAGTTTTTGCTTGGGTGGTTCTCCGTGTAAAAATTAATCAAAGGATTTCCACTCATGTTGAGAAGGAATGGGGTTGTGATAAACTTCTCGGAAAAAGCAAAGGGAACCTTCTGCATCGCATTTCCACCGAAATTGAGCTGTGTCAAGGACACATTTTTGACAAAGTCGGTTGATATCTTGGAAATATTATTTTCTCCGAAATCTGCTACTTCCAGAAGCGGCATAGACTTTGCGAGTGAGACACCCGACACTTTACTCAGTCCATTGTCTGCCATATCAAACTGCTTAAGTCTCGGTAAAGAGATACGGTTGAGGTCCAATGTGTTGATACGATTTCCCGACAGTGTTAATACTTCCAGAGTTGTCGCATTTACCAGAGCTTTGTAGGGGAAGCTTGGGATCCGATTATGGCGAAGATGGAGTTCCCTCAGGGCTAAATGTGATTTGATGGATGAGGAAGTACTTGCAACACCGCTCAAGCTAGCACCCGCACCCGTTCCACTTCCGCGATTACCAATGCTTGTCAATGATTCCCCTCCAGCATGATGATTGGCAAGGTTGTTGGCAGCATTCGGATTGAACACAAAGTCGGGAATGTGAGTGAGGAAATTGTCACTCAGTCGTATCACAGCGAGATTTGGATTTGTGAGGAAAATGTTAGTGGGCAGAGCGGTGATGCGGGATTTTTCTGCTGAGATAAAGCTAAGCATAGGAAAACCAAACAGTGTGGCTTCATCAAGGTCTGTCAAGTTATTCCCCGATATTTGTAACACTTCAAGTCGTCCCATTTCAATCTGTCGGAGCGTTGAGGCCGTTAACTGATTTTGGCGAATGTCTAATTCCTTGAGTGCAATCTGGATGCTTCCTCCGACTATTCCAGGAATCAATATTCCGCCATGAAGCATCATTGACGCATAGCCTCCTCCTGTAGATACTGGAGACATGGCGGAGCTGCCAGTGCCACCGCCGCTACTCCCACTACCGCCAGCAGCACCAGCTCCACTCCCGTATTTTTCCCCGCTACTACCCGTACTTCCATATCCATAACTGGCCGTCGCACTTACAACGTGAAAGTCGACCAATGCATTACAGCAAATTTTAAGAATTTCCAGTCCACTCACATGGAAAGATGTGGTGTAGTCCACAGTGCGGAGTCGGTTGTACGATAGATCCAGAATTCGTAAACTTCTCAAGTTTGTGAAACTTCCCTCCTCCAACTCAGTGATTTCGTTATGAGACAAATTTATCTCTTCAATAAATGCCAGTCCGGAGAAAACGGAGCGGCTCACGCTTTTTATCAAGTTGTAGCTTAAGTCAATGTACTGGAGCGCTTTCGTGTGGGAGCTGAAGCATTCTTCATGAATCCAAGAAATATTGTTCCTCTGCAAATACAATCGTTCCAAGACGCGCAGTCCGATGAACATTTGAGGAGTTAATTTGGTGAGTCGATTACTTCCAAGAAATAGAATGCTCAATGTAGTCTGATTGGAAAAAGCGGCATCGTCGATAGTTTTGATTAGGTTGTGCCCAAATGAGAGGGAGGAGAGCTCTGTTCCTGGCATCATCTCCATTGTCACTCTCTCAATGTTATTGCGTGAGAGACTAACATGCCGAATCCGCTTGAGCGCGTTGAGACCTCGAATCCTCGTCAGTTTATTATTTTCCAAGTGAACCTCTTGCAAATATTCCAAATTGTCAACTACTCCCGGTTCGAGAGTGACAATTCTATTGTTTTGAAGCCGAAGTTCCCGTAGTCCGCGGCAGTTTTGGAAAGTGCCGGGAACCACTTTTGTCAAGAGATTTCCATCCAGACTAAGGGACGTGAGGGCCTCATTACTGTAGAACAAGTCTTGTGGCAAGTTCATTAGAAAATTGTCGCTCAGCCTGGCTTCAGTCAGATTTCTTAACGGTGAGAAAACTCCAGACTCGACGAGTCGGAGGGCATTCCCTTGCAAGTAGATTATGCCGATTTTTGGTGAGTTGAGGAACGTCGGACCTGTCAACTGCAGGATGTTATTTCCGTTGAGGAACAGCTCTCTCAACTCAGGCAAATTGTTAAACAGCCCTTCACCCACCAAGTGCAGATGATTCTGGCTTAAGTCTATAGACGTGAGACGACTGTTATGTCGGAAAGTTGCGGAAGGAAGGTGGATGTTTGCCATAGCTCCAAATGTGTCCCTGTCCAATTTTCGGAGGTAGTTGGAATTCAGATTTAAGTACTTGAGCATTGGCCACTCCAAATTTGTATTACTGTTATGGTTATTATTATTATAACTAGTGAAGCTGCTGGCACCCCCACTCGAGCTAGTGCCACTTGACAGAGATGGGTACAAAAGTGAAGAGGAGCCCCCTAAAGACGCTGATGACGAAGAGGAAGATGATGATGATGAAGTTCCATATCTAATCACTCCAAATGCGCCTCCTCCCGGAGATGATGATGACACAGACGATTGGGAGGAAGCCAAAGCAGCGGCTGCTGATGGCGATGATGATAATGGTGAGCTAGCTCCTGTTCTCGTTCGTGATGCACTGCTCAACGGCGACAGTAATAATGATGCAGATGAGGATGCTGATGAAAGCACATTCAGCTCACTGATTTCGTTCCATGCCAAATTGAGAGAGCTGAGGAGTCTCAGTCGACGTAGTGGAGAGTATGGAAATGTCTTCAGTTTGTTCTCTGACAAGTCAATCTCCATTAATGTTTCCTCCAAACCCCAAAATGCATGCTCCGTTATATTTTCGAGAAGATTCCCTTTTAGGTTCACCTGGAATTATTAAAAAAGATGAAATACGTAATGATATGCATATACCTACATAATAATCATATTCCCCTTTCACGGAACCTTTTCTAATATCAAAACTTCTCAAGAGCAGCCCAATCTCTACTCTGCATTTTCACGAAAATTGTGAAATTGGAGAACCGAATAAAGTGGAATTTCTTTCAGGCATTATTTGTTTGCAACTCACAGTATAAGTAGCGTGCAAAAGTAGTTGGGAACTAATCATTTTCCACTTTGACTTTTCCTCTATTAAATAAACTTGGGCACTCATTAAAGCAGTATTTCAATGCACAAGGGTGCTTGAATCGAAATTAGTAGAATAAGCAAACGAAATATATAGATCTCCGCTTTACAATTAGCCAAAGCGCAAATAACGGGTATGCTATGCACTTTTTTATATTTTTTCTCATTAGGTTTTACCTTTTGCAGTAAAATATTATGAAAGCTATAAGATCCAAGCTCCTGAATTTGGTTCCCTTCAAAGTCCAAAACTTTCAGCCTCCTCAACGTTGAAAGTGTTGATTGAGGGATGAATTTGAGCCTGCCAGAAACGATTGCCAAACTCTCTAGGCTTTTTGATAGTCCTCGCAAGCTTCCTTCCGACAAGTCTTCTAGGGACGAATGCGACAACTGCAAAGTGTAAAAATAAAAAATTTAAAAAAATCTGCATCACGCAAATTTCTTTCCCATTCCCATTTACTACTTATTTTCAGGTAACAGTAAACCCTACCACAAAAAGATGCGGTCTTGCACATCTGCACACAAAAAAAAACTGGCATGTTTACAGATGCATTTGTAACAATAAATTAACGCCCATATTCCCACATTATTATACATTTGATTTTAAAAGAAACTGCCCAAAAACATTTTAGGCTGATGCAAAACTTTGTATTTATTATTGCCCCCATTTCCTACTTTATTACGGCAATTATTATTTTAAAGAGTTAATTGCATTTGCTGCATATTCCCTTTTATTACTCTCTTTTCGTAGCCAATTGCCCAAAAGCTACACTTACAGGGAATCTCAAAAGAAGGAACTATGCCAAACACACCAAACAGAAAAAAAAATCTTGGAATGCTATCCATCCATTCCCCCGTTCGTTCCGGGTACGTAGAGGCTTCCCAAAAAGCTGGGCAATAATCTGCACACAAATGGCAATTCTCTTGACATGAAGAGCAATCATTAAAAATCTTCCGCATTTTCCTTCCCTCTTCCCCACTCCCTCTCCCTCCTACAGCTAGATAGCTTCATAATACGAATATCCTGATGCAGCCATAAAGAGAATGCGGATAGTGTTTTTGTATACATGAAAAGAATCTCTCTCTAATTCCATATTATGTAAAATGGAAAAAGTTGAACTTTGCTGTGCTACTTTTCCCTTTTCCACTCTTCTCCCCCAGCCTCACCATCAGAGAAAAAGCGCCAAGCAAGTGCACTTTACACAACCCTTCCTCTGCCTCTCTCTTTCTCTTCCTCCTTTTCTTTTTTTTGCACAGCCTCAGCCAGCCGACTACACTGATAGAGAGAAAGACAACAAATCTTGGATAATGAAGGAATCTGTCTCCTACCCGCCAAGTGACAACGAGCTTAATGGGCCAATTTAGATTAAAAGCAAGTTTCTCTCAATTCATTGAACCTTATATAATGTATCTTACTTCAGGGATGCCCTACCTAGTGTGCGGTATGAGTATATCACAAAAGCAGGAAATACTTATCGTCATCATCAGCGCAAAACTGCGGTCCCTACCTACATCAAAAGTAATAAAAAAGATTGCGGAGCGGCAGCCATTCGACCTCCATTTCTGTAGCCATCCCCTTATATGATCATCCATTTAAAGTTCCTACTACCAAAAACTGGAGGAACATGATGGCAATATTTAATCAGAAAAAACAGGAGAGTTTGGAAAATGCAATCTAAAAAAATCTTTCTCTCTGAAAATTCCAAACTCTTGCCAAAAAAAAGTCCTCGCGCATCCATATTTCTCCATACCTTACTGTGTAATAGTGGTCAGAAGAGGATTTCAGATATTTCTTTTTACAAAATTTAGCTTTTCTCCGATAACCATGTTCCTTCTCAGTGCATCGTAATAAATAAATGTGGAAAAGGGCAGTGAAATGAGGCTTCACATTGAAAGTCCTTTTTTCGATGGGAATGAAATGATACTGTGGCACGTTCCACCACAATTGAATAGGGTTAGTTAAAAAGGGCATGTCTCTCAGGAAGAACTGTAGCAGAAACTCAAAAAAAAGTTCATTCATCGCGAAGGCTTTCTGCCAACAGGGCGCTGTTAAGGGCACAATTTTTTTTCTTTATGCTAGGTCATTATTCCCTAAAATCAAATTCGTTTTCAATTTTAGTACACAAGGAAAAAACTATTTTTTGAAGAGGGGAAGACAAAATTCTTTAAAATGTTTGTAAACTGTAGTTTCACAGCGCCTGCACACACGCATAATTTTTCTAATGTACTTAAGCTTTCACTGCAGGGCAACGAGGCGGCGTCACAGGACACCCATGCGTAAAGAAACAAAAAACGGTTGTCTCCTACAACCTTTGTGACTCCCCCAGACATAATTCAGTTACAGGCAGCTAGCTCCCCGAGTTCAAAAACCTCTTTCCAAAATTGCATTAAACTTTTCACTCTGAGAAAATAAAAGCCATGAATGTAGCAATGATACGCAAGCAACCGCTGCGCCTCTATGAACACCGTTACGTGCGGCCCCGTTATTCCCTCAGCTATAGTGGAAAGCGTATAAATATTACGCTGCAAAAATACATAAGCGTAGTACCTAAGTACTAGTAGCAGTGTAAATACCCTGTCACTTACGAGTGTGCCCTGGATTTACCTACTTCATTCTTCAAAAGCAAACTCCAACTTCTTTGCCATGATTGAATATTATGTAGGCTCAATTCAATACCAACTGGCAAAAATATTTTTTTGCAGTGGCTCTAAATACATTTCCTTCCTTTTAGAAGATTCCGCCCCATGTTGTTGTCTACATCATGTTTACCGCCGTTCGTTACGCTCCATAAGGTTAGCACTTGGTTATTTAGCTTATTTCATTTTCTTCCACTTTGGAAAAGAAAGACACTTTTTAAACACCAGTGATTTCTGTGAATACCCACTTTCCAGTATTAAATATGGCTATAATATTTCTGAGTGTGGATGAGATACAGCCTTACAGCTTTACGGCAGCTTCAGAGAGTTATGTCTAAACTGTTTCGCTCATCATTTATATGAAAACGAATAAAACTCTGGAAATTGCTTTGCTAACGGGCTGTAAACTTGTCTACATAACTACATAGCATGGACAACCAAACCAGTTACTGTGTAAACTTGTAGTCCAACAAGGATACAGTGCTTTTTCGTATAGCCCCTTTTTCTCCCGTGAAGTAGGCACATCACAAGGTATGAAATCCCGGAAATTGAACCAATTTGTATTTTCTCCACAGATTTTCCTCCCTCTCCAACTACACCTCTTTTTTTCGGAAAAGCACCAAAAATGCTCTCACTCTTCCATTCTGCCTACTTATTTGTCAAATACTTTCAGGACAATTTTGTTTTTTTCATTTATATGAAAACGAATAAAACTCTGGAAATTGCTTTGCTAACGGGCTGTAAACTTGTCTACATAACTACATAGCATGGACAACCAAACCAGTTACTGTGTAAACTTGTAGTCCTCCTACAGGGATACAGTGCAACTTCGTATAGTCCCCTTTTTCTCCCGTGAAGTAGGCACATCACAAGGTATGAAATCCCGGAAATTGAACGAATTTGTATTTTCTCCACAGATTTTCCTTTCTCTCCAACTACACCTCTTTTTTTCGGAAAAGCACCAAAAATGCTCTCACTCTTCCATTCTGCCTACTTATTTGTCAAATACTTTCAGGGCAATTTTGTTTTTTTCTGAGCGCTTCTTGTTAACTCTGACACACGAAATGCAAGAATACACCCTTCTGGAAACCGCGCTAGTTATTTTTGCGGTAGTGGAATTTGTCATGGAGGTATACACCACAAAAAGAAAGTATTCCAGTCCAACAGTCATAGTCACATTCCTCCTGTGAGTATGTACACGTTTGACAAATGTATGTACATCTATGCACATGTTTTTTTAAGCTTGTCTTTCAATGAATTGAGATTCTGAGCTAAAATATTTTCATAAAACCTACGCTCCCTTCTCAAGAGCTGTTTGAAAGTGTAAGAGGATTTTACACGGCTTCTCCAAAAGAAGGATTTACTTTCCAGGTACCTTTCTTTATGCATTTTTATATCCTTTCTCTCCACACACATATAAAAACGTATTCACAGCTGTAATAAAGAATTTGTATTTCTACTTTTTACAATGGTTTAGAATGTTTCATAAGTTTTTAAAGCTGACTTTGAATGGGATCATATACCTATATAAATGTGGGGATGATGTGCTATATAGCAAAGATATTTTGAATTTTTTAAAGTTTTTATTGTCACTGCTGAGACTACATCCACAGAGAGAGAGCAAGCGGAAAGTAAACTTTTTTTTTCTTTCTCGCAATAATCTCGCATAAACTTGGGGAGGCGTATATAGACTGAGAAAAACGCTCAAAAGAAAATTATTGGAAGACAAAAGACATCCGGTTTCCACATGGAAGTAAAAGCTTGACACAGCTTTCTTCAGTTTACTGTCCCAGTTTTTCGGGCAAACATAAATATAACATTTATGAGAGGAGAAGGAGATTTATGTGTTTAAAAGTGAACTGGAAAACTCCAACTTTCGCCTGGCAGGAAAAACTAGTCGGTTTGAGAATGTGTGAAAATGGAAAAGGATGGACATTATAAACACAAACAAAGCCTTTAACAAACTGCTATATATTTGAAGTGACTTGGGAGGCTAACGACGTCCTTTTTATTATATCTAGTAAAAAAATGGCATCACTGCTGCGTAGAGAGTGTGTAGGCGGCAGTTATTTTTATTGCAAAAATTGTATCGGTTCTGTGGGGATGGCTGCGGTTAGTCATGTGCAATCCTGCATTATGTCATGTATAACGAAAAAACAGCATCTCTCCTCCATTTTCCTTTCAAATCTATTGCCTATAAAACTTTGTCTTGTTTTACGACGACAAAGCTGCTGTCTCCTCGTGGTCGAGAGATTGCGGGCCTTTCTCAACTTGTCCAAACCTAAAACTCAGCGTTAGTGCTGGCGGAGCGGGTATATATCTAATTCTACCCGGAAAAAAAAGTAACTCTCCTCTGACGAGGAGTGCACAGCTTTTTGTTTGACTGAAACAAGGAAACTGTTACAGTCCACTGCGTTTTCCTCTTTGTCAAATGGGCACTGGGTTGACTACAGCTACGAGCGAAAATCCAGATTGAGTCAATCCACTCTTGTGGACTGAAGTACCTCGAAGTTATATA
>JAHZND010002544.1:0-22187 GCA_027744115.1 Acrocyrtus sp. NNG-2020
ATAATAGCAATAATAGCGCTGTTTTCCCCTTTTCCGCTTTTTCTCCAGCTGGACAGTATCGGAAACGAAACTGTTACTGGGAAAACATGACCATGGCTGAGAACATTTTCGGAAACAAGCCAACACACAATATTTTTTTACGAGTTGTAATGGAAATGAAGGCCTACACTGCACATTGCTCGTGTTGTTTCCTCAACTGGAGAAAAACGATCAATTTTAGTGTGCCCCCAGGCAGTTCTCTTTCGTATGCAGATTGCTCCGATACCAACTAAAATATATGCATAGAAAATGGAAATGGCCGCGTAAAAAAATTATATTCGCGCTGATTGCGAAAGCAAAACTTTCTCAGCTACATTTCGTAATAAATATTCTCATATCGCCCTTATTAGCTCATATTATGAAATATTCTTGGAAAGGGTTGCATTTGTGAATAATTGCAACTTATTGCAAGAGCCTCCTTACCAGTAAGTATTTCATAATAGAAAATAAGAAGGGTATGAAACCATTTTATTTTCTGATTACTTCTGATGATTTTCATGTGTTTTCATTTTGTCTATTTTCAGAAATGAATCGGCATCATTTCGCTCTCTTTGTGAGAAACTGCCGACTGATTCTTCTTCTCCGACGGGAGCACTCGGATGGAGACCTGAATACATTCCGACCGGCGGAGTGGAGATGGAAGATCCCTCAGGTAATGAAGTCTCATTTCCCCATTTCACTCTAACAATTGTGCCAGACATGCTCCGCGCGTGATAGAGCAATGCAAGCAAGTCTCCATTATTATTATTATCAGCGGCGTTATCATATCCGCTCTCTTTTCGGTTTTTTTCCTCTGAAGTCTTCCATGTCCCTACAGACAGGTTCCTGTCGGACTAGCGGAAACCACAGGAAAATATAAGTTTTTAACCTGAAGCAACTAAAAAAAGTATGGGAAATGAAAGTGTATTGAAATTATGCACGGAATACTCTTCTCCTTCTTCTTCTTTTCATGCTGCATATAATCATGATGAAGTGAAGTGGCTTCCACTTTCGCTCCACTACCCCCGCAAAAACTTTACTACAACGCACGCCAACCTAAAAAAATATGTGGAGTAACACTCCATGGATGTCGTCGTCTTCGCCATGGAAGAACTCACGGAGGCGTAACAGGCTTCCTCTCTTGCTTCATTTCAGTTCCCCTCTGAGATTTTTTTTTCATGTCATTCTGGAAGTATAAAAAAAGTTGGGAAAATCAGGAAATTTTTTTCTCTCTAAACATGCCTCCCCACTTTATTTAATTTAAATTGTTTTCTTGCTTGAGGAAGATAGGCGGCATGCTGCTCAACTGGAATAATTCTAATAGCATGAGTAGGTAACTCTGTTTGCAAACTGTTCGAAAATAAAATTATACTGGTCGTAGTCGATGAACCCAAAAAATATATTTTGCATTTTGAATGACAGCAAGAACAAGTTGCTCTTAACTTAAAGAGGCTGAAAGCTTACGTCTTTAAATTAAAGTGAAAAAAAATATCCTCTTCTTTCAATATTCCATCAAGCCAGTAAAATTTACGGTGTTGCGGGGCGTACAAAACTAGGAAATTTTTTTGGAAGCAGTCGTTTCACCCTATTCTTAGGATGAAACCGAGCAACTTTTTTTTATTTTCGCGTGGCAGAATTAAATGTGAGGAGATGATCAGGGTGCTGAATTCTCTTGAGGAAGTACTCCCTCTCTTTATTCTCCCATCTTTTCCACCCATTCCCCCCACTTGGACTAGATAGGATTATTGAATCAGCCTGATAATAAAAGTTTATTTCATCCAATTCCAGCTCATACAATTGAACACTTTTTTTTCTTCTTTGACGATCAACGATAGCTCTCCCATTTTTTCCAATATGGGCAATATTGACGGGAGCGTGTAGAGTGCTGCTCTGTCTCTTCCTTTCTTTTTCTCTTCTCATCTCACTGCAATTTTATATTATGAGCTGACTGCAAGAAATTAGAGGAGGAAGAAAAAAAAAGTGTTGCGTCTTTTTTTATTCCAGCTTTTCTCAGCACACTTTAGGGCGGAGATGTATGTCCATGTCATCTTCTTTTCTACATGCATGCCCAATTTCACGCACCATTCCCCGTCTCGCACACTCTCCCGCCGTCAGCCACCACAACTCATCATGTAAAAAGGATTGGAAACGGAATATTTTTAGTCGACGAGAGTATTCCAGAGAGTGATTGGGAAATCAGGCCAATAGCCTCGTCAGCATCATCACGAGAATATTACCTTATTGAAGGGATACTTTCTTTTTTTTCGGAGAAAAAGGGGAAATGTAGTTTAATGATATGAGGAAATCTTTTTTTGCTATGAAGGAAGAAAAAAGTTTTTCTTTTGAGATTTCGACACTTTTCTTCAACTTTAGAGCAGGGCGGATATGGATGTAGAAATGTAGACGTAAGTTGGTGTAGTGCCTGACATGAGCGTTATTGCATTTCCCATTAAGCACACTTGAAATTTTATTTGGATTGAGGAAAACGGGACTCTCATAAAAAGATATTGCCTTTATTTATTTTTATGCACATGTTGGACTTGTGCAATATGGAAGAAGAATAAGACAGAGATGTGCTGAGAGGGAGAGAAAAAGACGTGACGTTTTAAACAAAGGAGGATCAGCGGCTCTCCTTTAACTGCCTGAAATTGCACGATTCTCTTGTTTGGAATGTAATTTTCATAGAGGACAAGGAAAATAATACGCTCACGAGCCAGGAATGGGAAGGAGAGCGACAAATCATTTAATTTGATGTGATGTAATTCATCCTCCGCCGTTTTATATAGCTTGTGTAAGAAAAAGGCAAAAAAAATTTGGGCTACGGGCTATGCGATGAGTGGATGCATGAGGAAAAACATGGATTGTTATAAAGAATAGAGAACATGTTCTTTTTTGAGGGAATATGGTATATTAAGAATGTACGCGTCCCGACGCAGTCAAGATGCTGTGTGGCATCAACAAATGAAATAATTCTTTGGTTCCACCTCCTCCTTCATCCTTCATCTTTCATCATTTTTTCAGCGAAATTTTTTTCCTCTGACATTTTTCTCCTTTTGGCTAGTGGCCAGATTCCGGCCAGACCAATTTTAAGTGTGGCATTCTTCACAAGGACAGAAAGGCATGCAGTATTTCATCCATTTAACGAGAGCCATTTTCACCCTTTGACTATTTTGCTGGATTTGAAGAAGAAAAAAAATCATCTTCGAACATTTTATTTTGGCGAGGTTGTCTTGCGGTGAATATGATAGGGACATGGATATGAAAGTGAAGTTTTGGAGTTGGGTGGAAAATTTAGAAAAAAATGTTAGCAAATTGTCTAGATTGATAGTGCAGTCGGGCTATGTTAGAGCACATGCGTACTAAATTGAGTGAATTTTTTGGAGTCCTGTCGCATTTCATGACATGTTCACTTGTAAGGCAATCCATATAGCAAGTCGCGAAAATCGGAGTTTATTGACGTATAACGAATTTTATTGGTGAGTGGGTGGTAATGATGATGAAAATTGAATCTGAGAACTGCATGAGCTAAGCAAACAACCAGTTAAACTTGGGATATGGCGTCTCCTGTCCCGTTCGTAATATTTGATAGATTTAAAATTGCACTGTAAATATTTTGCAATGCCATAAGGAAATACAATATGGCAACAGGCAGACAGTGTACATCCTTCGCACATTTATATTGCTTTAGAATAGTGAAAGAAGTAGCTAAAAATATTTAAATTTTTTAACTGTTTGAATACTTCGACGTCATTAAAATTTTGAAATGTAGCTTAATATAATACTTACATATAGGTTTCTTTGTCCATTCGGAAAGTGTGTTTTCATTGCCAAAGCTCAATTACCTATCTGCGTAATTGTACTGCGAGAAGGCAGCGCAAACCTTTTGAAAAAATTTAGAGCAACACTGCAGAAGTGCAGAGCTTTAAAAATTTTAATACAGGTCTAAAATAGAAGACGACTATTTTCAATATTTTCCGTCACAATCTTTCCCATCTTCTCCCTCCTCTTCCCTCGTCCAAAACCCAATCTTACTTTTTTCATACTTACAAAAAACTGCAATATTAAACTAAACAAAGCGACGAGACTCGTCCAGAATGGAAATTGCAGAAAACAAACAAATTTCCTTTTGAAGTGAAGTGCTTCCCCAATCTTCATCTTTACAAAAAAAAAGTAGTCATTCTTTTTTTCTCCTCCTTCAATCCGAATACTAATAATATAACGAAATCGGCGTAGTTAGTAGCTAGCCTACATTCCCTTTTTTTATCCTCTGTACAGGAAGCAATTGAAGTGAAAGTATTGTTTAAAAAGGCAAAGGACTAGAGAGCTCCTTTATACTTTGACTTTGCTATATATTTATATATTTTTTTGATAGATGATAGCAGTTGTAGGAACTGAGCTTATATCCGGCGTTTGATTTCATGACGGACCTTTTCACTCTCTATCCCTTCGTTTTCCTTTTTTTCTTTTTCTCGCTCTGTCTCCGTTTCCTTTTTTGATCGATAGTTTCCCTTCTCTCCCACTGCACCGCCGTGATCATCCCAGCAAATTGCATGTAGGGAAAGGAGAGCTTGTATAATGTAGGTGGAGGTACGTGCCAGGAATTTCTAACTTTCCACTCCTTTCTCCCCATTTAGAGTATCCATCAGAAGGCATTATATTGGCGGAGTGAATGGAGAAAGTCGACGAGCAAAAAAAAATAGGCTCAACAGCTATGTCCTCCTCTCCCTCTCCGTTTTCCCTCTGTTCTCCTTCACTAGTCCGTCCACATTTTTTATTTATATGGGACCGTAAAAGGAAGACTTTTTTTTTCTTCCCTACTTGATTGCTTTTCTTCACATTCAAACAATTTATTTTGGAGGAACGTCTTTTCATCTGCGAGCTCTTTTTTCCTCCCTCGTTCCTGCCTAAAATTGCCGTAAATTTCTGGAAAGGACACGGCCAATGGAGGGGGTAATAAGCTGAAGATATTGAATTTTTTGTTTAAAAATAGATTAAAAGCATTGTTTTTTCGAGATGCTTGAAGCGAAGAATGTGCTATTATGCGTGCTAATTTAATTAGACAGCATTTATAACTTTGAGAGTGAGGGAGAGGAAGGAGCTCATATAGGATTTGTAATATAACTTATTTCCCAGCAATCACTGCCTTCACACTCCAGGCCTAGAGAGCCCGAGCCCGCTTTTCCATTTTCCCCAACTTGGAAAATGTTGTTCCAGGGGAGAGGCCATATATTTAGAATTTAATTATAATGTAAACTAGTTATCTGGAGTAATTAAAATTGTCATTTTGTTTCGCGGACAAATATGCGGGATTTTCAGGGAAAATGTTTTTGCTTTTGCTTCAAGTGAAAACTGAAAATTGCTCTTTTCGAGCTCCAGCACGACATGTATTTTTTGCCTGTTGGAGTTGGAGTAGTCGAAAAATCCCCGCTGCTATAATTTGGAAAGGAGAAATAGAGAAAGCAAGATCGAAGGACAAACAAAGAGCCATTATTATTTACAATTATTCAGTGAAAGAGAATTATTAGAGGCATGAAATGGTTAATGCTTGGTTTGGCTCTGGAATGATACGTACTAGGACGTATTGGCAGCCAAATAAGCGAAACCAGACCAGCCTTTTACACCAGTCCCTAGGACAAATCATGCATATAAATTGTATGCGCACATGCACAAACTCCATTTTCTCCTTGTAACTCTCCATAAGCATGCTTTTTGTTTACTGCACGGTGAAGTATTATTTTTTATCCAGTACTCGCTGTATACGCTGGCGAGGAAACGAAATAGGAAAAGAAAATAATAGCCCACTTTCTCCTCTCAATTCCATTAATTCATTTTGAACCGCTGTTGAATTTGGTTTTACATGGTAAATTGACTGGAGTGCTCATTTATTTCCCAAGTTTCATGTGTGATGATGACGTGCAAGCGGAGTATACACTGGGAAGTGGATACGAAAAAAAAGTAGGTGAGCTAGAGTGCGCCCTGCCAAGAGAGCGCTACAGTATTAAAGTGCAAAGCAAAATAAAGTGGTAAGTTGAATTTGCGGTTTGAAATGGAGCTGTGAAAAAAGGCGAAGTCCTGCTTGACTACAGAAAATAAAGTTGGAAATGAGAACTAGCTTGATTAACAGAATGAGAGCAGAGAATAATAAAAGAAAGTAAGTGTATTTGTGTTTACAGCTCCCTTCAGGCGTAACACTGTAAAAAAAAGCTGATATATAGCGAACAATTAGAACAGCTGTAAATTGTAGCAGATAAATATATATCAGAAAATTTTTAATTTGTGGAGTGGATAAGCACTTCTGATAAACTCTACAGTTAGTTTATTCAGAGCTGGCTGACGTATTTGCAAAAGCATCTCAAAAGGTGAAAGTCCCTTTACCAAATAAAAGCTGAAAGCATTTCGAGGAAAAAGTAAAATCAATACGTTCACAGATACCGTAGAATTTGTTTGGTGGAAGAACGAAAGCCATAACTATTTGAAGATATGGAAAAAAAAGTTAGTTTTTTCAGGAGGTTCAAAAAACTCTTGTCACAAGTAAAAGTTAGCGGGATTTTGAGCATATTCTTTTCTGCATAAATATACACCCGCTTAATTTACTACGGTGAGGTTGACTATAGCGGGACATGATGACGGAAGAAAAAAGTATTCATGACAAAATGGAATGTGTACGGTATGACGAGCACAGAAGGATCCGACAGTCCTTCCAATAAAATTCAAAATTCTGGTTTTGATCACTACCGCACACCATATCATACACACTTTTAAAGGACCTGGTGGGGAGTACACGACAAAAATACCTATGAAGTTCACATACCTCACCATAAAAACATTTTTTTTCATTATTTGGAAGTCTGTAGGTAACTACTTTTTATGCGTTTTTTTTGTTTGAGAGAGATGCTCCTTGTCAGCGTCATCATGAGCGTGAGACTGAACCGAAATATAAAAAATGTATTTTTTGCAGAGTGTAAACTCCCTTTTTCATATAAAGAATCCTTTTCACAAAGGAAAAGCAAAGAATGGGAATTTTTTCCTCTGTTATTAATATTATGACACGACCGGAAACGAATCTCTTAAGAGGAGTGTGTGAACACGCCGAGTATTCCAAGGAAATAGAGCCTTTTAGCTGAGAACTTCTTCTCCGTCCAATATATCTGCGAGTTTAAGCTTGATTTAAAAAAGGGGGAATTGCAAGCATCTTATAATGGCTTTGGAACGTTCACGGGTAAAAAAAGTAAATATCATTCCGTCGCTCTGCTCTTCACTCATGATGGGAGTTGATAAGAGTTTTATGTGATGTGTTGATGCTCTCTCCTGGAAAAAAAATGGAGAAGAGGAAAGACGTAAAAAAACTATCTACAAGGCTCTTTTTTTATTATGCTGGCATTGGCATTCCTTAATTCCACATATTGTGGGCTCCAGAATAGAAAATGGAGTTTGGTGTACGTAGGAATGCAATTGTGAATTTGGTTGGTTAAGGAATGGGTGCTTGTGCTGGTAAAAGTAGAGATAAGTAGTTTTTAAGGAATTCTCTCCGCACTTCCCTTCCACTATTTGACTCAAGTGAGAGTACATGTCTGTGAAGAAGTTCGGAACGGGTGAGGAAAAGAGTTGTTGGGGAAAGTGGAAAGTAAATTTTTTTGCGTTTTCTTTTCATCTCACTCTGAATTTTCCAGCGGGGAAATATTCAAAAAAAAGTAATTTTTTTTCGGTGTTCGGAAATATCGATCAAACTTGGAGCTGTCGCATCCAACACGTGCCTAACAATTTTCACATGAGATAAAAATGCAGCGTTTAAAATGACTAAATTCAAGCTACTGCGAAAAATCCATTCACATTACACAATTAGAGATGAAAAGAGGAAAACTAGTACTGGCACCCCAATTTTCCCCAACTGACCCAGCAAGAAAGTCTAAATGTCAAGTGATTCATTTTCACTAATTCTTTTTTTTGGAAAGGCCATCCATCTCCCCCGAAAAAAGTATCTGGGACAAGGATGAGTCCCTTTTCTACTCTTTTTTAATAGTGCTCGGAAAATGGCAAGGCTATGCAATGCCGAAGAAAATCATGAAAAATTGTCCAAGCAAAAAATATTACATCCGTGTACATAATTTCCTCCAAGTTATCTGTAAATACGGTGGAAGAGTAAAAAGAATCCCATCTGCCTGAACATTCTTCCAGCTCACCAATCTGGAGAAAATGGAGAAATCTCTTGATTCCTTAGTAGTAGCAGAGGATATTGGAGAGGCTCAATAAAGCATAAATTCTTTTTTTTTCTTTGTCGATTGGACCGAGACTTTATTTTTTGAATGGCGAAGTTCAATCTACTTCTGACAATTCAAGGATACGTAACGGTAAGGAAAAAAAAAGTAGGATGGACGTGTGTGAAGGGAGATGCCTGCCAAAAGTCAAATTTGTCGATTGAGCAAAGTAAAAACAAGCTCCCACAAAAAAATCCATTTCTCCAGTGGATGGCACAAAGGATAAAGGACAGGAAGAAAAAAAGAGCAAATTTTTTTTGGAGAAAAAGACCTTGACATATTCCAAAAACAGGCTTGCTTGGTATTGTGGGTGAATAAAAAAATGGCTTATATCCCTCCCAGGAAGAAAACACGCAGGTATATGGCTTATCTTTGGCGGTGATTATCATTACGATTGGATATTAAAAAAAGGAGGTTAGGAACTATGCATGTTTTCGACCTGGATTGAAAACAGAAATGTTCACCTTCACATAGCCACAGCAATAGTGCACAGCTGGATGAGCCTCTCCAGCAAAAATATGAGTCACTCTGGAGAGTCGTGAAAGGAAAAGGGGATCAAAGTCGTAATCAAAAGACAAAGGAGTAGGGACATTATAAAAGGAAGATAACAGGAGGAAAATAATTTTCTCTGGATTTTGCATAAACCATCATCCCCTCTTTAGAGCGGTGAAGGACAGGGCGCTGGCGCTGGCATCCATAAAATAAAACTCTTTTCTCCTTTCCAGTCTCATATCCTCATCCTCATCCTGTCCTGATTAGTTTACGTGGCTTTGATCTTCTCACAGTGATTTGCGATTATGACAGCAAGGGAACATAAAGTCATTTCCAGAAAAGCCCTTTTGATCACTCTGTCTGAGTTAAAAAGAAGAAAAAAATGTTGACTGTTGGCTCTTGCTTGCCAAACAAATTTAATGAAGCTGAGGACTTCGCATCTGCGCCGTTTCCACTTAATCTTTCAATAAGAAGAAAGGATTACGCTTAAAAGTGGTGTATTATTTACCGGGAATAATTTAAATTTGAATTTCTCAAAAAATTTCTCCCCTTTTAGGACTAACTATTGCAGGAATTATTTCTTAGTAAATCAAAATTAATTCGGGTTCTATTCCACTGATCTTCAATAGAAAAAAAATTTAAGGCAGAAGGACTAGTCCTTTTTTCACCTGCGTCAGCAAGAAAGAACTTTTCATTTTATAAGGACAAAACGGGAGAAGCTATATATGGAGCTCTAAATGATTATTAAATCTTGCTTACTTCCCTTTTCTCTTTCAATACTGTTCATCGGAAATCCATTTTATTGCGCAGTTGCAAAATATAATCAAAGTTGGATTGGATTTCCTTCCATTTTCCATTCCACCTGTTCATCACGCTGGCACGAGGAGGGAGTGGAAAACTGGGACTGTGGAAAAAACAAAAGTCACGCAAAGAAAAGGAGAAGCATAAAAAAATATTCCTCCTTGTGTACTGCTACACTTCTTCTTCAACTCCACTTTTATTTTTCTCTGTTCATACATGAGTTGAGTGAAATAAAAGAAAAGGATTTCATGCGGAATAACAACATTTCACTAACGATCATTTGATCATTTTCCTTTTTTTGTTATGAATTTTATAGTGCAAAAAAGAGGGAGAGTCGGGAAAAAAACATCATTTTCAGGAGTGAAAGGAAACAACAGACGCACTTGTAAAATCCGAATTTGAATAATAGAAAGCATAAAAAAATACTGTAAAAAATATAAAAAATACGGATTCCGAACAAGAAACTTTTATTCATTGTAGATTTTTGCACATGTTTTTCCTGCACCTTTTATTTTCTTTATTTTCTTTATTGAAAAGTTTCATTGGAAAAGGAAGCTATTGTTGGGAAACTTCTATTTTTCTTTTTTTTCAAGATCTAAATACATAAAAAAAGTTGCTTCTACTCGTCATATGTATCGTATCATCGTTTTATTATTTTTCTTTCTAACACACTTCTCCAGCTTCCTTCTCCAGCTTCCTCCATTTCCATGTAATTGAATGGGAATGGAAAGTTTGCATATTTTCTTCACAGAAAAAAATATAATTCAATAAGGCTTGTGCACGCACAGAGACAGATAAATTTTGAAGTGAAGCTACTTGAGTCTTTTTTTGAGAGTGGATGTGGATAGGGCTTCTTTGGCGAAAAAAGCCTTTTTTTCTCATAGAGAAGGCCCTGTGGGGTTGGGTCTAGTGCTTCATGGTGTGACCGCTGTGGAATGGATTATAGAATTAGAATGAGCTTTATTCAAATGTATTGGGGATAGCATATTTTTTCACAAAGAAGTCCTTATAAAATGAAAAGTTCTTTCTTGCTGTGGAATGGATTATAGAATTAGAATGAGCTTTATTCAAATGTATTGGGGATAGCATATTTTTTCACAAAGACATTCAGCCAACTTTCTGGGGAAAGTTGGAGTTGGAGGGGAATGGAGGAAATAGGAGTGTGCGGGTTGGCACTAGTGTCCTCTTGAAAAAAAAGAGAGAAACGCTGTTGAAAAATTCATTCAATTTTCGATTTCCCTTCCATTTGCATAAGGGCGTTTGCGTAGGGAAATAATGGAATGTGTTTTGTGTGTAAAATGGACGATTTCAACCTGTCTTATAGTACCCCATAGGAAAATAAAAGGGGAAAATGGTAAAAGGGTTGAAGCTACTATTAAAGCTAATGATTGGGTTTTTAACGGTGCAGTGGGGATAAATAAAGTGAGCTTGGAGTGTCACTTTTAGTCCTGATAGCTGCTAAAATGATATAGATTTTTTTGATTAATGCTTGTTTACGAAAAACTCATTTTTTGCGGGGTGCTCATACCAGCATTAAAAATTAAATGGGAGAGTTGTCCACTTTCATTTCCGTCATAATCACTCTTTCCCTAGACCGCACTTTAATACCAACTTTTGATGTGTTGCTTCTGCGGTACTGTCTACGAAAAATAGGAACGTGGAAGAGTGAAGCAGGAAATATTATTTTTTGTTGGGTATTGGGATCACAGCAGGAAAACAAAAAAAATGGTTTCGATCCAGACTTTGCTCCTTCCCGTCTGTGGCTCTTGCGTATTATTTCCCAATCCTGTCATTGAGAAGTGCAATGACTTTCCGGGAACTGTACTACTTATTGCTAGATTACTGCCAAAGCATGACTAATGGGCGAAATCCCCTCATTAAATATCAGCTTTTTGGATTTTTCTGGGAGTGTAGTTGCCGCTGTACAGTATTACTTACTTTTTTATTTTGTGTTCTTCTCTGTAAGCAAAAAAGAGAGCAACAGAGAGTGGGAAAAAGGGAAAATAAAATTAATTGATTTCTCCGTACACCTTTCCCCGACATATTGATATCGACCTGTGTAATTATTTTTTTGTGGCTATCCCCATCAATTATTCCATCCTTTATTTTTTCCAGACATGACAGAAATCACTGTGGAAGGAGATAACACAACTGACATTGAGAATTTGATTCGTCGAGTGGGCTACATCAACTCCCGAGAGTTCCCGACGCCCGGTCGCCGTAATCTTCACTTAACCACGAAAGTGATGTAAGTGCCCTCATCCTCATGCGAATAGGGAAAAAAGAAAAAAAATCTCAGAGAAAACTCTCCTTTTTCTTTTTTTTTGAAGAAAGCATATAACTTTTATATATTCTTTTTTGCTCCCTCCTCATCCATTATTTGGGTACACATGGCATTTCATATGCACTTCAAGTGTACTTACAGCTTTCATGCATAAATACATAAAGCACATCAACATAATACGAGCAAAAGCAGATGGAGAGCACTAGCACCACTACCACCGCCGTTATTATGGACCTTGAGATGTCCTATAAAATCGCGAAAAGGCTATGATGACTGGGAATACAATTTTTTTTCTTTTCTCTTTTCACATACCGCTCCCCGTTTTATTTACCTCCGCTTTCTCCCTTTCCCTTTTTTTTCCTCGGGAGATGGAAAGAAAAAAAAGAGTCCGTTCCAGGATTGTAGTATGCATGGATGCATGCGTGCAATCCATTTACATAGAGAATGATGTAGAATTTTTTTTATATGGCATTTTGCTGGAAAAAGGGATTTTCCTGATTTTATGCAAGTGTAGCAACAGCAGTACAGCAAACAGCAACAGCAACCCAGATTTTATTCATGCTAACATCTCATATGTTGGAATGAACATGTGATGGAGAAAAAGAGGAGGAGAGAGTGTTACTGGAGCAGCTTTTTTATTTTCTTTTTTTTCTCGTTCTATTATACACAAAAAAAAATAAAGGAAAAAAAGAGAACAGAAAAAATTGTCTTCTTTTTTTTAAATGAAAACGATTTTCTCGTATACTGCTGCTACTACTGTTGAGAAAAAGAATAAAAATGGTGCTGTACAATATGCACTTAATCGCATTATATACTTTGGAAGCTCTCCTGGGCCCTGTTCCATTTGTGCAGTGTTCCATGCTGGCACAAAAGGAGATGGCGGTGGAGCTGGCTGGTGTGGCTCTAACTCAAAAGTTTTCAAGTGGAGAGCAAGAAAATTGGCGTTATCATCATCACCATTAAATCCTGCCTTGCCAGGATTTTTTTTTGAGGCGGAGCGGTGAAATAAAGAAAGTGAACTGGGTACTGCATCATAATTTTGTTGCTGGATTTAAACTGTGGAAATAATTGGAAAAATTCTTGGCAATTATATTATTTAATGTAGTTAGACGTCGCTTAAAAAATATTTCTGAGTTTACCAAGTACAACTACATTCAGATAACTTCGCCACAATGATGTCTCAAAGTACGTAGGATTTTACTAAATGCGTAAGTTTACTGGAAAGGTTCGAAGGTTTGTATCGCATTCTAGAGAACTCACATCAAACGGTTTTCTGTTGGGATGCTATCCCCCACGAGTGGATAAGCGGCGATGATGACGCAAATCAAAGTTGGCTTTGATGCCTCAAATGATGATGAGAAGTTCTTTGAATATGAAAAGCTTTTCTTGTAATCAACGCTCCACTAATTACTTCGATTAAGTTGTTCAACCAGAGGAGAGCAGAAAGTGGGATGAAATCCGCTGGAAAAAGGAATGCCGTCACACTTTTTATCCCACTCCACTCTCCAGCGCGTTTTCTCATCCCGCAAAAAATCGCAGTATGGAAGATACCTAATGATGATACACTTGTCATATTATTTTACTAACTGCGGCTGTAATTAAATATGATTGCGGACATCATCATCAACTTAACTACTACAAGTCTAGTAATAGCAGCAGGGATAGAGAAGACCGCGCGGGAAACCATAGTGTCGGGTTTCCCGAAGGAAATGGAATTGGAGCTGAATTCCACGTAAATAATGGTCTAGGAGCTTGTAGGATAACTCTCTTATTTTTCTCAGGGAGTCGTACACAGGTACAAAAAAATGTATGTGCTATATAAGCCATGAGAAAGTATCGTCTCCACTTTAGAGCCACTACCCAGGAAAAAAATGTACGATTAGGATTAATAATGGCTAGATGTGGAATTCCATTTCATTTTTTGTCTTTCTTCATTTCCTCCCTTCACATATATATTTTGGTTGAGTAGGTAATCATGGTGGTGATGATGGCGTGGGCACATAGTTGATTTCGATGCTTTCCACACCTTCTTCCTCTGTCCGTGATGATTTTCCCACACGTACAGTTTCACGGGAAATGACAGAAAAAAATAGGCTGGAAAGACTCATCTTTTTTTTCTCTCCTCTGTTTACATCCTGGAGAGAGATAGAGAGAAAACGAAAACGAAAATAAAAAGGCTTAAATATTTTCTTTTTTGCCTTGGCTTGTACCAAACTCTCTGACCATACACGTATTATCCCAAGGAAAAAAAATATATATCGAGTTCAATCGATTCTTCTTCCATTTTTATTTCTTGAAGGAAAAAAGGCCCCGTATAAAAAAATGGGACGGGAGCATCGAAGAGACAATTTTCTAATGTTGAGTGCAAAAAGTATATTGCTAGGCTGATGTGCAGCTTTTCTTTTTTTGCGTCTTTTCCTTCCAACTGGAATATTAGAATGGAATAGGCTTTTTTATAATGTCTCAAAAGTGGAAGTATGAAAAGGAGGTGGGGAGAGAGAAAGGGAAAGTTGAATAGCCACTTTCTGCCGTAATGTTTCCATTTATTTGTAACGACCCATGCTACTGGCTTCAATTGTACTTTTATGATTTTTTCGCTTTTCTCTCCCCTATTATCTTGAATGGGACAGGTTTTTTCCCGCTACAAACCCTTTTCTCTTTTTCTGGGGAAGGCGCAGATGAGAAGAAAATGAAGTATGATAAAGGAAGAAAAGTTTAAAATGGGAATAAAGAAGGAGGAGAAAAAAAAAGTTTTATTTTGTAATGCGAATTTTTTTTTATTTTTACAAATGAACTCTGTGACATTATTGTTGGGTGGTCAGAAGGAACAAAAAAAAAGATATGTATATATTTTTTGCACAATATTTCCAGCAGGGATACAAAAAAGCGAGAAAATAGGGAAAGTAACCTCCCACCACCGCCGGGAAATGAAAGGATGCCCTCCGCTAATGTTCATTTTGTGGTGGTGGCAGTGGCCATTGTAAACTTTATTCGCTGACAACAGCAGAAGTCCTCCTTTCTCTCTGTTTCCATTCATCACATGAATTGCCTTTTTCCGGCTTGCTTTCAGTATAAAAAAAATATATTTTTTTGTAGTACACTTCCAAATAGGAATGTACTTGGAGAAGGAGGGAGTCCACCGAGATGGGAGATGAAGTTAAAAGTAAATGCTTGTAGGATTTTCGCAATGCATTTTCCACAGAGTAATAATAATAATAATGGGTGTGTGTACTCAACTTGTAACGTTGCTTTGTATCACTCCGAATTTTTTCAAGTTAAAGTGCATATAATACATGGGAAGTGTGGTGGTGTCCTATGGCTTTGTGCACTCATTTTCGGGTGTACTCCAGCTCCGGCTTCGTAAGGTGGGAAATAAGTGTATGAGTACGTGATGGTGGTGGCTACTGCTTTGATACCTATTTTGGAGTGAGCGGAGTATAAAAAAATAGTGCTGTTTTTTGTGTTGTTGTTGTCGTTGTCTTGCTGATGATGTTTTATGTTATTGCTTCCCACAGATGTGAGTCCGGAAAGACCATTAAGATAATCCCCTCTGACTCTTTCGTGATGGTGTTGCCTCCCCAGAAGCCAACAATTGAGATCAATGGGACGAGCAATCTGCCCAGGGATTACGAGGACTTCCGTCTTGGAGTACGAGTCTTCTCCGACGTTCGCATTACTATCAGCTCTGACCGGGATGACAACGAGGAGTGGCGTAATGGTAAGGGAGAGAGTTGACAATTGACAAGTTATACGAAATTATTTTTTGTTCGTACTCTTCAATGATGTATGTGCATCGGCTTCGATTTTTCGTGAGATGCGAAACGAGGCTAGAGAGAAGTTTGCAATGGAAAAGCTGAAGAAAAAAGAGAACAGGTTCCGGAAGAAAAAAGTTTGCGAAAATTGAGTAGATAAAAAGTTATGAGGTTTTATACAAAATGAGATGCTTCGTACTTGAGCTTCCGTTTTCTGAGAAAATGTCAGCTTTCATCGCTTTTTTTCGTGCTCGTTGATATCTGATGAAAATTAACGAGGAAGGTTTTAGAGAACTGAGGAGGAGCACACTTTTAATGGATACTTACGGATTGAGAAAAAAATCAGCGAGGAAATGTTTACTTTCGTGAGCTTTTGCATCAGCGTACATTCCGTATGTTAGCCAATCACTCCAAATGACTCTGACGTTTTAACTCATTTATTTATGAAAACAAGGAGGAGCGGCTTGAGAAGTCGGGAAATTTGTGAGCTGGTTTTGATGCCAAGGCATAAAGCTCTTCTTCCGCAGGACTCAGTTATGAAAGACGTATGGGAGAAGTGAAAGGAGCTTTAGCATAAAAGTCAATCTTTCACTCTCTGTGCTCTCCCCAAAAAATATATTTTTTTGTTGCCACTTCCTATTACACCGGAGAAATAATAGTTTTCGCCAAACAAACAGAAAAATAAGAAAATGGCATGCCTGGGAGCGCGGAGCCCAAGCTGTCACCTAGCATTGAATTGATATGGTTAACTTACACCTCCCCACCATCTCCAGATTAAGTCATGGCTGAGAAGCTTCGGAAGGGGTATCGCTATCAGAGGATCGTGTACGAGAGGAACGTTCTCAGATGAAACATGATCACTTCCGTTGTTTCAAGTAACGACTAGACATAACACGGTTCAGAGGAGATGTGCTTCCGCAGTTATTAAAAAATATAGGGAATCCACGTTCCATAAAGTAGGAAAACCTTAGAGCGCATTCACTTTTTCACTTTTTTTTAGTTTGGGAGAAAAAAGCATGAAGAATATTATGGCGATATAGAGATGGGATGGGATGTCATTGCCAGTTTCTCCGAAAAGGGTTAAACCACTCAATACTCCCTGAAGTCAAGTCAAGTCATTCCAGTCAATACTCATACACTCTCGATGCTAATGCTTAACGACATGATGGTGGCAGTAATGGAGGAGGAGGTGGTGTACGTATAAATATGCGCTTGATCACAACTCTCGCACATTCCCACTTTTTTTCCCTCCTGCCACTACTCATGATGCTCTTAGCTTCTGGAGCCATTAATGTCAAACTGGTAGAGTTATACTCTCCCGAAAATAGTTTTCTCGCTGGCAGTTCCTCTCCTGCCTGATGCGCTTCCCTCGTCATCCTCACTGCTTTTCACGGGAAATGAATTGATGCTGCTGCTGGTGAATTTTGCACCGACACCGAGCACTATTTCAGTTGACTTGCATAAAGAAACGAAAATGAGCTATACTTACACTGCATCTAACGTAACACTACTATGCTGCTAAAAAATAAAATGTACATCGGCGTCAAACTTTGCTTATCATCGCCCTTATAAGAAATGTGAAATGATCCGATTGACTGTTTCTAGGAAGAATGCATGCAAAATTTCTTTACTGCGGTGGATGACGTGTTCATTACCACTTGAGAGATATTTGTGGAGGTTATAATAATTTAATGTGAGTTGAAACGAGTTTTAAAATATTTTACCACCTCGGTTCCCGCATTCCCAACATAAAAAATATTTTCATCCAGTGGAGCATCATTGCAAAGAGGGGAATAAAAATTTGGGAGTAGAAATGGAAATGGAATGTAGCAATTTTCAGGGAGAGAGAGAAACAAATCTCTTAAGAGACAAGTTGAAAATTTTTGAAAGTGGGAAGGAAAAAAATTGGATTCTATATACCTGCCACATAATATCTCCCCGCACAAGGGTAAGAAGATTGTAAAAGTGAGGAAAATGGATTGAAGAAGAGATTTTTAAGAGAGCATTGAAAAATTGCCAGTAAATTTTAGGCACGTTAACAGTCGTTTTGTTTGTCGTGCTCTCACTTTTTTTTCAGGCTGGAGTGAGTGGAGCACTAAATTTGACTTTGAAGCAAGTTTCCAAATTCTTTTTTTTGTAAAAGTAGCAAAGTATTTTTTAACGAGAGTGATGGGCTGCAACATAAATAATCTATTTGCTAGAGTTAGTTATGTTGACAGTGGAGGAAAAAACAAAACAAACACGACAACAAGCGCGAAGAAGAGAAGAGAGCAGCAGAAAAAAATACAAAAATAGCAGGAGACAGCATGACATCCTCCATTTCACTTCACGTATGTATTTTTTGCCACAGGAAAAATGGGATCAGGAAGAAGGTATAATACCCATTATCCATTTCCCATTATGGAAGTCAGTCTCCAACTGCGAAAGTTTTTGAAGAGATGACAGCTAATCTCTCCCACCAACATAAGCTGTTTGGCTGTTGGCTTCCCGTTAGTCAAGTCATTATGGATTGGTTGTTTCGCATAAAAAATATATTTTCCCTCTACTGTTCGAAAAGCTGCATAATTTTTTTTTTGGAGGAACCTTGTTTTCCACGACATGCTTGTTTTCCTAAATAGAAAAGGAATTTTTTTTCTGGATGTGAGAAGGAAAAGACTAAACAAGCTTCTCTAAATAGATTTTGATTGTTTAGGAATTTCTTGGAAAAATTCTTTTGTAGCAGATTGGAGGGAGAGGAAATGAAAAACTTCGCTTCCAGAAAAAAAACATTTTTTTTTGCAATCGATATGGAGAGGTGACTGGCTCCACTTCAATTAGATTTATATGGTGAAATGAAAACCAATTAGGATTATTATTCTCGCATGAGTGAGTACTGCAATGAAGTGAGTATGTTTTTGCAAGCTAGCAAAAAAAAAGTCAGCTTGTGTCAGTTACGGGGAAGCAATGAAAATGACCGGGGGATGTGTGCGCTCACATTCGGAATTGGATTAAGAAAGAGGGATGAGGTTGCCAAAGAGGCTTCCCGTAATGAGTTTGCGGTTTAGAGTTTCAGGTTATGCTAAATCCTTCCATTTCCTTGTTCCCTGTTTAGGCGAACCTGTCAGCGTGATTGAGAGGAAGCTGGATGCCTGCACGGTGAGCGTATATCCACCCCTGAACCCGGATCACGAAAGCCTAACAGTCCCAGAGAATATGTTAAGCCAGCTTGGGATCGTCGAGAAGATCACGAATGACGGGGTTCTTCTCACTGGAGCTGATATGATCTACAACTATGAGCAGGTAAAAAGGCAGAGAATGCTCGACAGCGCCACAGCACTTTTCTTCCCCAATTTTTTCATGTCTGGCAACTGGAAATGAAGTGGGATTAGTGTGTGCGTGGGATGCACACATAAGAAAAGAGAGCTGGATTCTTGCGATATAATTTTTTTGCACATTATGCATGAAGAAAAAAGTAATAATAAAGTCGGTTTGTTATATTTACCCGGGCAGGTTCTTCGCCAAATCCAGTACAGCAACAAGAAGCCAGCTTACTACCTGAACAGAGCGTTCAAGCTCATTTGTTCTGAACTAAATGGACGATTTACGTCAAATGAATATGTTCAAACGGTAAGGATTAAATAAATAAAACAAAGTGTGCTTAGCGTCTTGTTGGAAAGGAAATGAGGTGAAAAATTGGCGCAACTGCTAAACGGGCCATAAATCCTTCTTTTATCCAAGGAAGAGGAAAAAAAGAGAAACCATTACGGCCAATTCTCTTCCACCGCTAACTTATTATGAGAAAATATGGGTCCATAATTCTTCACCGTTGTAGAAAGAATACTTTTTTTAAAGAATAAAAAAAGTTGGGTTGAGTTTAAAAGATATTTTTTTTATATTTCGTGCCTCCACAGTTGACTGTAATTCATCCGGATCTTAGCAAGAGCACAGAAGATCCTCTCTTTTCCATGTCGGGAGTTCAACAAGAGGCAGAGGAGCATGCCCAACTTGATAACATGATCGCACCAGCCCATGCTCAGGTGGCGGAGCATGTGGCGGACATGAAGCAACCCCACATGATTAACGACATGTACATCACTCACACGTTCATGGATGGGGCAAAGGAAGTTGGGACGAGTCATGCTGTAACTGTCATCATTGTCGTGTGTGTGGGTTTCCTCCTTTTTATGATCGTTTTGGGAGTGATCCGTATCCGAGCGGCTCATCATCGCGCCACTGAGCAAGACATGGCTGACGCGGAGATGGCATGGGATGACTCTGCACTTAACATTACTGTCAATCCAATGGAGGTGTGGATGAGAACAAAAAAAAATATATTTTTTCATTCCAAGAATAAAAAAAAGATTATGCGGGGATTGGCACCCGAGATTTTCCTCCAAAGATAAATATTTACCTGTTTTTTCCGTATTTTGTTTACAGAACTTGAGTGGCAGCTCTGGAGGTCCACAGGGGGGACATGGTGATGATGGTGAGGAAAGCTGGGACGATGACGACGACGCATCCAGCTACCGGGATGATGACTCTTCTTCAGAAGGGGATGAAGATGCTGAGGAAGTCGGAGCATCATCAGCACGAGCACCAGAAGGTCATGCAGTGTCTTGCACTGGTGGACCGTCCCAACCCACCCCTTCAACTTCAAATGCTTCAGGATCAAGTGCAGGCACAAAACATGCCAAAGAGCTCGAATGGGACCATTCCTCCATGTGAATTCCAAAAGAGTAAAAAACAGAAAAAGAAAACAAGTTCCCACTCATTTTCTCATGTTTTTTTCTCTGTTAGCTCCTCCATCATTTCCCCAAATAAACAAATCATTTTGTAACTGATATCATAAACCCGAGCTCCCCTTCCAGACAACCCCACCACATTTTCAAAAAGGAATCAGCACGTGACACCCGTCAGCATCACAACGTTATACAAGCTGAAAAAATTATATATTATTGTACCATGGCGGATGCGAAAGAGTACACAGAAAAATGATTTTACCAGGAATTATCTAAACTGATCTTCACCTCCAAGAGAACAAGTTTTATGTCTCTCATAAAACTTTTTTTCCGATGCAACTTTCGAAATGCATAATAATTAACTCTAATTACACTTGTGTACATGTTTTCCCTTCTCCTTTTTCGAGGACGAAGACAAAAAAATCATTTTACGGTACTTTACCAAGAAATGGTAAAAAAATTGTGAAAAAGGCTAGTACTATATTACTACACAAAAGAACAACCCATCCAGATTAATTGTTACAGAAGCGATTTTTAGATTGGAGAAATTTTAGGAGAAAAAAAAAATTATTATACTTGTACTCGTAGACATATACAAAAAAACTATACCTTTCCTTTTTTAAGTATTACGTAAAAATATAAAAATATATATCTTGATTAATCAAACCCTTCGTGTATTTTAGAGAGTAGACTACCCTACACAATTATACAATTGTCATCTAACAAAAAAACATCTTCATTACAGTAAGAAAAAAACATTTAAATTGTGTAATAGCTTTAACTGCTGTACATATTATATTTCCTTGTTAAAAATATGGTTACTCGTTTTTTCTGTGTGGAATATATATATATATATCGTTTAAAAAAAGTGTGAAAACGTGGAAAACATTTTATCATTAAACTGTATCTCTTGCACTAAAAACTACTAACTCTAAAAAAATTGTATTCTCATAACTAGATTTTAGAGAAAAGTGAAAAGTGACAAAAACTGGGTATCGTGTAAAGAGAAAAATAAAAAATAAAATGTTTCTGTTGTGTACATCCGTTTTTCCTTAAAAATTAAGGTAAAATATAAATATAATTACTGGAGGTTTTACAAAAACAAGTAAAATGGCACAATAATAATAAAAAAATTATTTCCGAAAAAAAAACTTTGTTAATTAATGGGAAATAATGTTTATATTTTTAGAATGTTAATTTTCCGCGAGCGACAAAAAATTTTTGTAGCGACTTTTTTTAATGAAAAGATGGTTAATAGTGCAGTAACTTGTAAATTGGCTGTAATGTTTTATACAACTTTCGTCTTTTGCTTTTATTTTTGGCAGGAGTTCCCTTCAAAATTTATTGTTATTGGGAATACTGTTTTTATATAGTTTGGAATGTGTATACTTTTTCCATGCTAAGAAAAAAAACTGGATAACTACAATTATGAATTATGTAACTAATTATACGTGTGAGTGGGTGCTGCTGTGCTGATTTGAGAAAGAAGAAAAAAAACGCGAACACTATCATTTATCATTTTGCTCTTTTCTTGACAAAAAAATGAACTTTTGTTTTTCAAAAACTCATTTTCCCCTTTGCAAAAATATTAACGATCTGATCTTAAATCTTGAGTTTGAATAGCTTTTGATTCTTCATTTTATAAAAGTGACTATTATGCTAGCGTACATTATTTTTCTTTTTTTTACTTAAAAGAAAAATGAACCTAATCATTAACTGCAAAAGTCTAACTAAATGCAATCACAGAATTTTTTTTGTAAATGTATAAAGGAAATGGATACATCTGCAAAGAAGGAGTTTTAACTTTAAGAAAGTTGTAATTTGTACTGTTTTGCTTAAGCTTAATAAGTAGTACTGTGTTTTAGTG
>JAHZND010002545.1:0-13130 GCA_027744115.1 Acrocyrtus sp. NNG-2020
TGTTTAATCTGAACTACATCATTCTCCTTCAATCTCTG
Organism: Acrocyrtus sp. NNG-2020; assembly: GCA_027744115.1. NCBI lineage: Eukaryota > Metazoa > Arthropoda > Collembola > Entomobryomorpha > Entomobryidae > Acrocyrtus > Acrocyrtus sp. NNG-2020. The sequence continues at coordinate 39 of JAHZND010002545.1, forward strand.
TAGATTGTGAGTCTTGTGTGTACCTAAGCAATCACTTTAAAGGTTTGCTCAAGAAAAGCCCATCTGAAGAATAAGACAGCAATTACAGCAGCGAAACCCCTTCCTATATTCCTTACATGTAAAGGAGGATCGCAAAGTTACATGTGCCAGTGATTTACGATGATGGTGATGAGTAATGATGGCCTATAGACTGTGACAAAGTAAATATTTCAAAGATTTCTTTGAGCATTCGATCACGACAAAGTGTAGTGGGGGTGGTTTATCTGATGCGAGAGACTGCTAAGCAATCCAATCCAATCATATTGTGATCACCAATGCAATCACAAAGCTTAAAGGGATGTAGGTATGTATCTAGGTTAGCCGCACAGGGTATTTCTCGTTTCTTTTCAAGCCTAAAATAAGCTGATGATTGGAATAAGTTACCAGCATGTTATACGACTTATAGCATTTGCTGTATCGGTTTAGTCAGTTTAGTGAAAAGCATGAATCATCATAATATTACATTATAACCGTTAGCTAGTTTAAACAGCGTTATCACTATTATCAGCAATGTGTCAATTTTGTCTTTTTTTACTGCTGGTGGATGTACCTAGACGGTAAAATATATTTGCATGTGGAAGTGATAAAATGAGCATGTTGTTTGTACATTTCGTGAAATGTTTTAGTGAGTTTTTAACGAAAACGAGCCAGATGAAAGTAGTTTTTCCCTGAATATGACAATATCTATGTCAACAATACCCATTTAGGTACATATGGCTAGCAGCAACTGCAAAAAAAATTGTTGCGAGTCTGAGTATTCCTTGTTCAGATACAGAGTTTCTTGCTAAATAAAGAAAAAAATATATTTACGCCTAAAACGATAGCCTTTCAACTACTCTCCATAAGGTCATTCATTACATGTACCTACACATTTAATGATGATCAACTGCAGTTCCACTTTTGACTTTTAGACTCAAATCCACTCCAAGAGTGTAAATTATGTGCTTTGATGTGCATATTGATTACATTAAATTTGCAACAAAACTACTGAAAAGAACCCGCACCTACTCCACTAATCGCAAGCAATTCATTGTCTGTCGTAGTGTGCAGAGCTCTGCAAGTTCTCTATTTAAATGACTTTTTGTGATCCGATTAAATTGCAAACTCCATCTGAACAAACTAAAGACAAGATGTGTACAAGAGCCTTCCATTCATTTTTTTAAATGGTGCACATCGAAAATAATCTGCTCGCCATGTTTACCGAGCCTACACATCTTTTTGCAGTCTCAACTCTCGACCTGTTTCTCTTTTTCTTCCTCTTTGAAAATTGTGCGTGGGATGCACGACAGTTCAAAGGTCCTTTCCTAAACACTTTTTTTCATCTTATTGTTCACCATCACAAAAGGAGTAGCCCAAGCATTACTTGTAGTGAACTAGTAGTAGTCGGTCGGTTTGTGAGTTGCAAGAGGAGAGTACATTATTAAGACAGAAGGAGATAGAGAGAAGGACGATATCCTCTATGACAATAAACTATTACTATATAACCCTGACTATTAAGTACGAAACCAAGATCCTCTTTACCTCAACTTATCACTTTATCTCTGCACTCTTTCGGCAGATGCTGATGAACCATGTCCGCTCACCCTCCTCTGATGGCTCTACGTGATGTGGGTACACTTTAGGAGAGGAGTAGTTCCTTTTACTTTAGGTTTTCTTTGTGTAGATAATAATAAAGGTGCACTGTTAACTACAATTGTATTTCGAATAACTGTTAGGCACATGCACTAACAGGCTATATGCTAAACTACGAGTAAAAAGAGAAAGCAAGAAAAAACGGTCACCAGTCCCCGTCACCACACTGACTGGGTTGCTTGCATGCCCATCAAAAATGGCCTTACCTCTCTCATGCGTACGCAGACTAGTTTACTCCTTCACCAGCTATTAAAATCTGTGTAAAATATTCATGCTCAAGGAATGATTAGGAGGAGTGTGGGCTGTTTCGATTTTTTTTAGCATTTTCCAAGTCCTAAATGGGAAATGCAGACTTTGCAAACTTGGCCTTCTTGACATTTATGTTTCGTGGCTAGTAGTAAATGGCTCAGAAGCTGCGGAAGTAAATGTACCCACGTTAATGTGACTGGCTATTATTGCGTGTGCACGATAACGATATACGCGAGAATGAGTTATAGCCGAGTTGAGTTGTTGTGGTGTGAGCTTTGTGCACGATTATTTACTTGTACTGGTACTGGTATAGACTATTGTGGAGCTGTGATCGCACTACTACTGTGTTTTCAATAAAGTGTCATCCATGATGTGCCATCATTTTCCTGCTGCAAATGCCTCTAAGAACGACTAAAATTAAATTTTATTCCCATTACAATTGGTCTGAATATGCGGCAAATGACAACAGCTTGCCATTCTAGGCTTAATTAAAGTAGAAAAAGTGTATGCGTTTTGTCCTGCTAAAACATAATGACCAGAACCTGTCTCTGCGCTATGTTTGGATGATGACATTAATTAAAGAAATTAAAACGGGTTCTTACAAAACAAGGCTAATTGGTTTCTACGTCCAACGTCCAATCCATCTTGTTTACTCCACTTGTTGTTACAGGAGTGTAAACAAGTCACAAAATCGATAAATTATCGAATTACATGAAACTATTAATTGACTAAATTAACTTTATTAACTATTTATAACGAGAAACAAACTTTTATTTGCTTATTAGGCAATCCACATATGAACTATATTGTCATATCTGATTACTGCAACAATGAGCGCTTCTTAAGTCTCTAAGTACACACTTAAATAACTTTAGAACTAACTTGGAAATGCGAAACATTGAGACTGATTATTAACATGCTGCTCGTTGCTCAGTTTTCACAATGCTGCACTAGCATATTTCACTAGTTAAAAATTCAGATAAAGTCACTGCTACTCTTAAGTTCCAGCCAAGCTATTCTATTTTTTCTAGTTTTTTTAAGTATTTTTTTCCAGCAAAAAAACCAATTTCGAAAAGATGCGTGGAAATGCAGACAAGTATTTTGGTTACTTATTGAACTTCCAAAGAAGTTGGCGAACTCACTGCCATGATGGAAAACTCGTAACACAAGTACGAACTTCCGACACGAGCAGCTTTCCTTACTTTTTTAGCACGTTTACTGTTGGCACTGTTTCAGAAAAGAATTGTCATAAAAGTGGTATACGTACACACGGGCAGACAACAGAAAACCAACTAACAACACCAATTACGTTCTTCTGTTAAGTGATGATGAGAAATGCGTGCCTAGCTCGCCTTCGCTGATTTCAAAGATGAATGAGAAGGCATACATTTAAACGGCATCGCTCCTACTCCTTCTCTACACAGTTTTCACTCATCCGGTATCATAAAAAATTAAATTAGCAGTATTAGCATCCACATACATATGAATTAGCCCTGAACGCTATGATGACATGAAAACTCAGTATAAGGACATTTTCGTTAAGATGCCAAACTTTAAACAGAATTGATGCATTTGCTGCTTAGAGCCTCCGGTCGGTTACACCACAAAAGATTTGCAATTTGTTCCGGCGTCCACAGATTTGTGACGACAAACTTCTTTTTGCAACTGCTTTGATTTAAATTGAAACAAATTTGTGTGCGCCGCTGTTGCAGTGAAAAGAGGTAAATATGAACTGCAGTAAACACGCCTAAATTAGCAAAAATAACTCTAAACTGCAACCCTGTCTCATAAAGAGTCACCCTTGATCAGCGCAAATAGTTAATTCTAAAATTTTACAAACCATTCTCCTTTGAGACACGATCTTTAGTTAAGCAATTTAAAATTGTTGAGCTATCGCTTTATAAAACTTATGTAAAAAAATAACCAAGAATGATAAACAATCTTACCTCCAAATTTCCATCTTCAGCGCAATGAAACCCATAGAGACCCACAGTTTTGGACGGCAAACAGTTTCATCTCTTAATTGTTGACAGTTGCAGTAGTTGTGCTTTTTACTAAACGGGATCTAAAATGCTAACACTTCCTTTAAAATAAACAAATCTCTTGCACCATGCTCACAACCAATACTAACCTTTCAATCAACCTCTGGAACTTGATAACCGAAGAAAGCTACATTTAAAAAAATGAATCCTTCTACTAATTCCCTCTTCTACAGAAATAGAAATTAAAAAAAGACTTTACACTTTCGACTTTTACAGCCAAGCAAGACTCCAAGAGGGGGCCATCAACAAGAAAAACTCACATGCCGAACTGTGCTGCTGTTATATCATCACTGGAACAATGTGTTCTCTAAAGAGCATCCCCCAAACAATCAACAATGGACACGTCCACTTTTTTTTTAAAAATATATATATATATATAATTGGAATAAATAATTTAACAAGAGGAAATGAGCTGAACAGGAATCAAGGCCTTTTTTCTCTTCACATGTTAAAAATATTTTATCCAATTTACTTAGGCCATACAAAATGTGAACATCACCAAACAACCACCACCACCACCATATTCCTCAGCCATCCTACAACACTTTTACTCTAGACACCCTCTTCCCTACCTAACGTGCAAATGTTTACTAACAGCAACGAGCAAGAGGAGATAAAGTGAAGCCAACCTGTTCTGATGATAGAAGAGCCTCTGAGAACTCCACTCTCTGAAGATGTAGATACGCCTAACCTAAGGGCATTATAATAATACGTACGGGTTTGTTACGTTCTCCTTCTCTGCAGATCGAAAGTGAAGAGTTTGTCTTTGATAGTCACTCACTGCAATAGGTATACCGTAGCGTATCACATTCCATTTTTTACTGTGTCCAAAAAGCCAGCGTATTTTTTTATTATGATTGCATGCGAGCAGAATAAATGCATGAAAATATGCAATGAAATGAGATAATCTCCTCTGGCGATATCGTGCGATGATGATGCTGACCTGTCGACGATGCGATCATGTCGAGAAAATTATTGTTAACTAGTGAAATCATTGGGCCATTTCAGCCTTTTGTGTATTTACCATTACTACGACCGAGATGGGGCGACAAAATGGACGGATTCCTTTTGGGCTGTTTGTGGAGTGGAGTGTGCATGAATGGAATTGGGGAAAAAAAGATGGAATGCAAGATGGGAGCAAAATCGCATTTAAAGTTGGTAATGAACTGTTTGCTATTTTTTCAAAAAATTGCTTGCGGATAAATCGCACTGAAATTTCCTTCGCTGATTAAAGCTGGCTTGGAAATGCGAAAATTAATATAAAATATGGTGGAGTTGTACTATAATAATACGAAAAAAAAGTTGCAGGAATATAGTGATTGCATAGAAAAGTAGGTATTAGTATTGTTCAGAAAGCATTTTACAATTTTCCCCAGTGGATTTTCAGTACGTGCTTGTATGAAATATTAGGATTTTTGTAGAGGTTGGTATGTTACTGATTCTTTTGTTATTTTGGAGCATTTGGAGCACACAAACGCAGATTATGTGGCTGCATGCATGCGGATTCTTTTTCATTTCAATTCAGTGGTCAGTGTAGCTGCTGACGCTGATTTGTATGTAAAGTGTGTGCTGGTGAAGTAGGAGGCAGTTAAAAACTGCCATTTGGTAGAGATTGCATTATGGAATCACTGAAAGTGGCGAAGAAGATTGAAGACTCCGTTGAGAAAGTTGAGGAGATGCGAACGAATTAAAATATTTCCTTATTGTACTAATTTGTACCTACTTTTGTTTTTCTGTAGATAAATGACGTAGTACAGCCGTCGTGCTAAACGTGATTTTTAAAGGTTTGAAGATGAAGGCGATATGGCGAGAAGAATTTGCTATGAAAGCCAGCGCTTGTCAAGGCGTAGGTAAAGCAACAAAGCATTTTAATTTTGTGGACCTCGGTATGGTAGCTAAAGCTATTTATCAAGGATTGAACACTTGCATATCGCATCCTTGCGTTCTTAGCGAGACAAAAGGCGTTCACGATTTATTTCATAATACTTCACCTCCTATTTTCCATTAGCGCCAAGTGCAATAAAAGCGTATGCAAAAATATTTTCTTTGCGGAGTGAAGTTTGCGAGCTGCTGATATGTCATAAGGTCCCTTTAGTGCTACGTGAGTTGCATGTTTTGTAGTCGACATAACATACCAGTTTGATTTTGGCTGCCTCCCTGTTACCCTTTTATGATATGTACATTTTTAATGCATGAATGCTGTTCAAAAAAATATTTTTACGACTTGAAAATAAACGCGAGAGAAGTTTGACGTTGGCGTTGAAATGCTTTAAGGAAACTGCGGAAAAGTGCCTGAATAGACAAGTAATGAATGAGTTTACTACAACATAAGTAGCATAACGAGCACACAAAAATAGGCATTTGAAATTCTTGTCGCTGAGTTTTGGACTTTAGTGCTTGTGAATGGCAAATTGTGAATGCGTGAGGTAATCAAATTTCCCATCAATCAAACTTTTAAATCCTCCTTATCAGCTTAACCTACATATTAATATTGGATGTCTTGCAAATAGCGAATTATTTACCAATATTGTTGAAAAAACAGGCAGAGACCATGCGCGAAACGGAACAAGTTTCTAAGCAAAAATTCACAAACGAGTAGGGTGTTTTCGTTACAAAACAAAACAAAAAAAACGAAATTCTAAATGCGAAACAAACTTGAAGTGCAAACTGAAAGTACAAAAAAACTTGTGAATGTGAAAAATGATCCGTATTATGTTTTGTTAACCACGCCACACCTCGCTTCCACCCACATACCACGCACTAAAACTAATAGTAAAAATGATGATGCATGACACATTTCCTAAAAAAAATTTACATGCAAAAATGCTTACAAATGGCCTCTCTTCTCAAACTTTCTTCATCCTGTCTCTTATGTCGTAGTTTTCCAGTAAACGAAGATAACCGTTTCTAACCCGTTAGTAAATAAATTTCATTTCATTCATGCAAAATTTCGAATAAAAATGGCAAACATATTTGAACAAAGAGCATAATCTAGCTCTGCATAAAAGAAATGATCCTGACCTCATGATCATTTTTACATTGCCTTTTTATTACTATGGGTTAACTTTTCTCACTTTACCCCATCATTGCAGTGTCCCTATGAGCGAATCTTGAATTCACTCTTCTGGATAGAAATGCAGAGAGGATTGCTGTAGCTGAAAGCGTGGCGTATTCTAGTACAAGCCCATCAGCATGTAGGACACGTGTCGGGCAAGTCTGAATTTAGCAGTAAATTTATAAATTATTATCACTGGTTACAAGCAAAATTACTGACTGAATAGAAATTCCTCCGAATATTAGAAGACATTAGTGAAGAGTATTTTTAAAAGTGTAATCATGGCAAGTGATGAGGAAATTGTTGAAAATGATGTCCAGCCAACGGGGCCGAGTTTGGATGATTATCGCGGAGTAATGGACAAGGCGAATAAGTGCTTCAATCGTCATAAAAAGCGATCAGATGTGGCCAAAGCAAAAAAGTTGAAATCTCAGGTAAAACCGTACTACTGTTGCCAGCTTTTAAAAAGAAAAACTCCGTTTTTGTGGTGGCAAAGTATCATTTTGTATATCTGAAGCTGTTTATGAAGCCGGCATTGTAGGACGAATTAATGTACTATTTGTTGTAATTAATAATTGGTAATCATTAAGGATTGTATTTTTAATTATGTTTTTAGTTAAAAAAGAAGGAGAGAAAACGGAGGCAACAGGAGGCTGATGATCTTGGCGAGGATGCTCCACCAAGGCTGGTTCCGAAGACTTTGGAGAGTCTGCGAGAAAACGATATAACTTATGTGGATGATAACACAGCAGAAGATATAGATGTGGATGAATTCGCGAGCTACTTTCAAAAAACTTACGTTCCCAAAGTTCTTATCACTTCTTCTGCTAATCCAAATTTGGTAAATTATTTTTTTTAAATCATTACTTTCCTTCTGTCATTCATACATTTTAATTTTTTCATTGTCATTGAAATTGTTTATTGTTCATTTTTATATTTTTATAATATTTTATTTCGTTGTAGAAAACCAGACTGTTTCTTAAAGAATTGGAGCGCATCATTCCGAACTCGACAGTGTTCCATCGACGGCAGGCTAAAGTCAAAAATATTATTCGGCAAGCGAAAGATCACGAATTCACTGACGTTGTAGTAGTAAATGAGGATAGTAAAGAACCAAGTAAGTGAGCTATACTTTGTAGAATCCAGAAGTTCATTCTTGAATGGAATTAAATGTACAAGTTAAGGTTAGCTTGTGTGCTGACCTTTCTAAACCTGATTTTTAAAAAATCAATGTTTAAACAGACTTGACTATAAAGTATTAATGAAACGAAATTTTTGTCTTTTTCAACATATCCCTAAAATATAAACTACAAAACGAATGTATTTTTGTTACAGGTAGCATGCTCGTAAGTCATTTACCAGAGGGTCCCACCTGCTTTTTCAGATTGAGTAACGTAAAACTGACGAAGCACATTAAGGTATTTCGTACTTATATTATGTGCTCATGATCATACTAACGCGAAAATTTAGAGGTTCTAATTTGCAAATAAATAGTATGTAATTACAAATCATTTTGGACTTGTTGTAGAGGGACTGGAGAGAAATTACTAGCCACCAAAATATGAACTGTGACATTGTATTTATTTTATATGAATGATAGAACAAGAAATGATGAACGTCCTGGCATAGTTTCAACTTTGATGACATTTAATCACCCACCTTTTACTGATAATATATAATAGAGTGTTAGTTAATCAGTACAGTAAGTATTAAATGTTTAAATAACTGAAAATGGGATTTATTTGTTTGTTTAGGTACGAATTCAAGCAAGACGGTAAAAAAGCAGCGCTGCGAGAACTTGGTCCAAGGTTCACCTTGAAACTCAGATCTATACAGAAAGGAACATTTGATTCGAAAACTGGAGAGTATGAATGGATCATTTCGAATAAGCGCCACAAGATGGAAGTCAGTAGACGTAGATTTTATTTGTAATTTGCTGTTTATAAATCCGAAATACGTTTCAATATTTGAATTTAAACGGAAACGCGGGACATCTTTTGCCCTTTTTAAATGTCAGGTTTTTTATTAAACATTTTTCGAAAAATTCCCCTCGTGTTTACTTGTTGATTTTTCTGTAATACGATAAGTATAGCATATAATTACAGATATTGGCTCCGGCATTCCACTACATCCGCTTTGCAAAGTCATTGAAGAATACCTTTTCCCCTCTTTAGATCATATCATTTTTCCTTATTAAGCACAGCTGAGGGGAACATCAGCATCAATTGCTTGATGTAAGAGTGCTGAACGGAATTTTTTCCTTGCTTTCATGTCATTTCAGAGACTACATTACCTAGAACTAAAACCTGAAATCCTATGTTACGGATTGCGGATTTTAATCCAGGTAGGTGAACGTTCCAGTTCCACTCGTTGCCCCTGCCATGATTCAGGTAGATAAAAAAAACCTTTAAGACTCATTGTTGGTCATGATGCAAGAGCAGATCGTTCTTCTGGAACGAACAGGATAAACTCATAGCACAAGGTTTTTCCGCTTTAGTCTTATACTTGGAAAGAAACAAATCATTTTTTTCAACCAGTCCAAGGACGTTGTAGGAGATCCTCTGCAATCACATTTCTGAAAAAAGTCATTCTGAAGAATTTTATAAATTTTTTATGCATATTCCTGCATGCCAATTCTTATGAAAAATTTCCTATCATCATTCACTTAAATAATAATTGCAGAGAAATCCGCTCTCCCATCTTTCACTTTCAACTCCTACATACATATTACATAAGGATAACAAGGGTAATACCAGAAATATCTTCCAAGACAAATATTTGCTGAAATTTATCGGACTCTTCGGCGGAAAATGGAAAAAGGAGAGGAGGAATAGCATATATTACAACAGATTGTAATTTCTGGTTGAAGAAGCCATTCTATTAAGCGTTATGAGCTCACGCAACGGTCGAAGAATTCCATGTATGCATGTGTGTGGGGAGTAGGAGGGAATGTACTAGCAGGCGTTATAGTTATTTTAAAACGAAGTCAAAGTCAAAAGAATTTTTCTCATTTTTTGCTCTTTATAAATACGTGTAATGTATTGTCGACCGTCCCCCTCTCTAATGCCCAATTCATCATAATGAAAGTGTACATGTTGACACCTCATTGCTAGACTGAACTAAAGCAGTTGTCACTTTCCAAGCGACCTACTTGTTGTTAACAGAAATAAAATCAAATCATATGACTTTGCTTATCAATGTGCTTGGAATGGCTAATACGGGAAACGCACGCTGCTATAGTTAAACCATACATATACCCATCACCCATGATAATCCCTGAATTTCTATAATATGAGCACCACTCTTCTGCTACGAAACGCGGATCTGTGGCAGAAAGTCGGCAGGGGAACGAGAAAGTACAAAAGCGTGTAGTGTTCCAATCTTGTACAAGTTGTTTTATATAGCGTCTTCTCTCGGAGTCTACTAGTTTAATTTTAAAAGCTGATGTAATATGTTAAATGTAAAATATCAGAGTTATTAGTGTGAGTTATGCGCAGCGTAGTGTGTACACGTAATCAGATACGCACCGAAAATTACTCTTCAAAGAGATTGATGACACGATGTTTGCAATCTGGTGCCGGTCCTATGTAAGAAGACACAACTCCTTGTGTCCGCACGGCGCCTCAGCTTCCCACTTCTTTTGAATATTTTCTCCTTCGTTAATTTTTCCTTCGGCATAGTTTCCTCTACAATTACATTTATTACTAATAATATCAGAAAAACCAATTTTCCCTATCGTCGATGCGTTCCTCGTGCATGCAAGGTAAATGGACTGCAACTTTGGAAAAGTACGCGCAAAGTATGTGCTGCTCAGATCATGATGTCTATATTTGTTGGCTCAGTTACATCATGACATTTTTTGGACGATTTTAAGCCTTCTCGGAAACCAGGTTCAAACTGGTATTTCGTCGATTTAGCATTGAAAGCTGTAATAAAGGTAACTTGCGAAGGGCAATTACTCACTATTCAACTCCAAATTTTTTATATCGTTCAAAAAGCAAGCAAAAATGCGAGGTAACTTTTTATCTCATCTCTCATCAGCACTCTACATTCTACGCAAATAAATTTTCATAAGGAAGAAGACGCAGGCTACTTTTTGTAATCATAAAAGCTTTCAGCCTATTCCCACTTTCTTGTGTGACTCACTAAATAGCCACAAACTGAAGGCAGAAGACACTTAAGTTAAGTTAAATGTCAAAATTCTGCAAAAAGTCGATGAAGCGAAGGGGCGCCAAAATTGCCAAAGTTTTACGCCCATATATATCTGCAAATACAAATTTAGTTGAACTTCCCAATTGTTTATCAGTTCAGGTGTGGCCGATTAATAACTGAACACTTAACATTGCAAATACGCGAATTTCCTGGTTCCTAAACCATTAAATTTTGGACTTTTTTATTTTCGTCATAAAAAGCCATGTTCATCCTTTCTTTTTCCCAAGTTTCTATTTTTAGTACCATACTTAAAACCGATAACTGATTTGGCTGATAATTACGACTGATAATTACAAGTGCCTACATGGATCTTCATAATTTCAAATTTCACGGGTTAGTACCCTCGCAGATCACAATGTAAAAGCAACAAAACAAATCTGCTGAATTCCTACTTATAGTTAGCAGTTTATCCTTAAGAGCAGTCTATGTACGGAATGTGACTTCTTAACGGTCACGGTTGTAGAACTTTCTACGGAGCCAATTTCTGCTATTTCAATTACATCACCAGCCATTTACTATTTAGTAGCTCACCTGCCCTTTTCAAATTCAGAAAAACTATAAAAACCGAGTGACCGTCATGGGAAGATTTTTCTCCTGTACGTTTCACAATCAACTTTAAAGTAAATCGGTACTAATATTTTCATATCTTCTCTTAAGGACATTACCTATTTCATGGTTGACTGCGAGATTGTCAGTTCGAAGAGCTTAACTGGCTGCAGGCTAGCCGTGAGAGGATTTTGCGTGTTCCTGTTGGCATTTCGTTTAATGTGTTTCTTGAAATGGGGAATGCAATCCTTCGCATTCTTTTCGGATCAAACTCTTGAAAGCATTCTTCTCATCAAGCTATATTTTCATGTCACACGACATATGTTCCACTTATATAACTTGTTCCATAAATACATTTCCCTATAACTGCGACAAATGCGGGATTCCTCAGTTTGTGTAACTTGTGACAACTTTTCATTTTTACTAGCCATGTGTTACAAGTATTTCTTATTTCTGAAGCTGAAGAAAAAGCTGCAGAATAAGACAACAGGCGCCCCAAAGCCCACACTCATTTTCATCAGTGGCAGTTCAAAAATAATTCCAGTATTATAAGCCGAATATTTCAATAATGCTTGTATCTATTTATGAAAGTGACTATCAAATAAGGTATGTCGCAACAGTACACTTAATTGGATTGCTTCAATATGAATTCATGCCATCAAACTTTAGAAATACCGGGAGAGCTATAGGGGACGGAGGACAATCCTCTTTACTTGGCCTGTAGCGGACAGCCCACGAAGAGCCACACTCTATTCAGTTATTTAAAGGTTAAGTATCCGGATTCTGGGATACGAAAACATTATTATCTAGTACAGCTTAATTTATTAGCTGATTGCCATAAATTCACATACTTTTGTCATAAAGTCACAGTCCAGATCGGCTACAATAAAAATTTAGCTTCTATAGTGTTGACAGAAACTGATGCTTATTAGCTCCCGGAAAAGGTTTCTAGCTCGAAATAAAATTTTAAGGCTAATAACAGGACTGACAGGTTGCCGTCCTACTTCCTATACACCCCATATCATTTCGAATTAGCTTAATGATAAGCAATTGTGTTGAAAGGGATCTCAGACATTTCTTTATTTCCTCCTTTAATTTTTTTTTAAAAAAAAGCTTTCTGTGTAAATTTTTATGCATATCCCTCCACTGCATTGCTGGCAATGGGAACTTGTCGCTTCAACACTTCATAAGCCAGAGCATTCGCATATCATTAAAGTTGAAAATTGAGGAAGAGTTTCCAATCCAATTTTATTGTCAATGACAAGTATTACAATTAAGATGTGGGTAGGCGGCGGCCACTTATCACTTTTACATATA
>JAHZND010002546.1:0-15816 GCA_027744115.1 Acrocyrtus sp. NNG-2020
CCTTTGTTTATAATAAACTGGGAATGAAGCATAAATAAGAGTTTGTCTTTTGCTAGAGCTTCTCGGCACTAAGGTTTTGATGTTGATCTGTCATTCAACGCTCAACCCTTTCTCTCTTCTCATTCAGTACAGAATTTTTATATACCGCGGCACTGTTACCACTACCACATCAAACGCATTTACAGCACAAACACCCAAATCAACGAAATGAAGGGAGTAGCAGTAGGGTAATAATGGAGAGGAGCGTGTGAGAGAGCTGACGCTCATCGTTGTCATTTTTCAAAAAAGGGAGAGTTTTTGGAGTTGGAGCTGATCGGTGAGACGGGTGCGTGCTTGTGCCTACTGAGGGACAATATTTTTGTATTGCACCCTTTCATCCCAACAACAACTTTCAAAACTGGCACTTTCATATGAAAAAGAAGATGAGCGTAGTATTGCACATCGCACCGCTTTTCTGATTATGCTCAAGTGAAAAAAGTGTTTCTCGATCCGAGGGCCGGAATCCGAAAGAAGAAAAATGTCATTGGATTTTGGTTATTTGACAGACGTGAAGGGATAGATGGGATGGGACAGCTATAAAGGCTCCGCAGTAACACCGGTTCTGGCCCGTTAACATATCTCAATAATATTTCACGAGCCACCCTTCTTATTCTTCTTCATCTCCGTCAATAGAAAAAAATATTGGGATGGGAGTAGCATTGACATTGAAAATGAAGGTTTATTGCTTAAAAACAATTGCAAACAATACACACCCATTTCAGAGTGTACATGTGGGGACTAGAACAGCTCGGATGGAAAAAGGCTTGACTTGATAGAAAACCAGTTCAACCTACTCAGCCATAATAATGGCATAAGGTAGCCTACTAAAGTAAACATTTTCATGGATGGATTACGATGAAAAAAGGAGCAAATTGTGTGCCCGGGTGTGTAAAGGGAAAACAAACGGAAAAAGGAGAAAATGAAAGTGCGGTGTAAAAATGTACATAAAAATGCCTACAGACTTATAAATGACAACCCTTTTTTTCATTTTTTTCTCTCTCGTCTGATTGTCAGACTCAGAGACTTCCGAAATGGCATTGGTTTGGGGGATTTTCTGTTTGTAGAGATCTTCTCTCTTGATGGCTTTTCCGTAAATATTGCTTGTTTCCTTCCGAATCCAATAGAAATGTGCTTTAAGTGTGTGTGTTGGCACACATTTCGCAGAGACTGGGGCTGAACTTGTCTCCTTCCATGTAATATTTCCATTTTCTGCTCACAAACTGTGTACTATTTGCATTTTTTATTTTTTTCCCGAACAGCAAAAATTCTTTCAATATATATTTTTTTTCTTTTTTTTATTCTTCCTTCCTTCAGTTTCAGTAAGTGGAGTGTAGTTCCTGTTGTGGGCGAGTGGTGTGACGGCGGCTCTGGATGCAAAAGTGGCTGGAGATATATGGAGAATGGAAAGCATTATTTCAGATTTTTTTTAGTGTCGCTAAAAAATTCACCGAGTTTGAGGGAGGTTCCTCTTCCCCTTTCGCTTTCCTCATCTATTTCACGCGAACGGTGCGAACCTTCACAGTGTGAAAATTTATGGGTGTCCGAGTGCATATTAGCTGGATGCAGTAGGAATGAATCAAAAAAGCACATTTATGCAGTTGCGTCGGCGGAGGGACCCTGCAATGCTCACACTTTATGTTTTCTGTCAGTGGCACGTAGCACAAGAGAAGGATTTTCCTATTTCCAGGCAATATTATTATTATATGCCTTACGCCTTCTGACCAGAAATGAGCCAGCAGGGTAGGAAAAAGCTCTCTGTTTAGACTTTTGGACATGTTTCAAAACGCAAACAACAAATTTCCTCCTTAAAAGGGGGAAACCAAAACGTGTCATAATAANATGTTTCAAAACGCAAACAACAAATTTCCTCCTTAAAAGGGGGAAACCAAAACGTGTCATAATAATAACGTGTTGCCAGTCACTTTCAAGTAGTGCACAGAAATCATTTCTACATATATGATGACTGATACTTCGTTCAAGTTATAATTTTCGGGCAAAATGTTATTTTTAAATATGCGGTGGAGAGTGAGTTTTCAAAAAAATGTGCTTTTCCGGTTTCCCTCTTTCCTCTTCCTCCTCTTCCATCATTATGTGAGGGCGGACTAACGGGCTGGGCTGCGACTTGCGATGTGAGCTTCCACCACCGCACACACGTCCCTCTCTCCGAAACGCTAATAATATTTGACTTGACTTATTTTTGTCCTCTGGCTCTTGTCGACTCCAATCGCTGTTCCATGCTCTGAAGAAAAAATCGTAGATTTGCTGGCGAGACAGGCAGCTGAGCGTGAAGTGGATTCTTTCGCTGAGACTCAGAAATGACATAAATAAAGTTATGTTGGCATTTTATGTACTTTCCTCCTGAAATATGGTAAATGACTTGTTGTTTTCCTGTGCGGCTCTGGTTACAGCGCTTTTTGCCTGCGGAGGGCAATCCCAATCCTCATAAACTCATTTCCTCGGGTAATTAATATTGGGAATGGAAAATTGGAATGGAATGGATGGCGACAGAAGTAAACCGAGCTGTATAATATTGAAATGAATTAGTTCTCTGCTGGCTCCTTTTCCTTCCATATTTTACGTGTAGTTATGTGGACACACGCATGAAATATAGTTTGTACTATTTTATGCCTCACTTCCGTCTGCTCCGGATTTACAGAGAAAAAACGTATATTTTTGCATCTCCGAGCAAAGTGAGCCACTACCACAAATATATGCACAAACAAACGAATATATTTTTACAGCTCTCCCTTACAAAAAAAAATAATAGGGTATAATAGCTCACACGTGACATGTACACAGTATGAAAAATGAAGGTAGTATAGTGGGACAAGGGCAGGAAGGAAAGTTGCAGCGTGGCCAGCATTCCCAATTAGTTTTTTTTAAAAGGATTTCCACTTGCACTACAAATCCCATCAAGATCTTTGCTGTGTCATTTTCGTGGTGCCGGCCAAAAGTGTGCTGTGCATTTTTTTTAAAAAAAAGGCTGAGTAAAAATGGGCAGGGCAATCGCTCCCAGAAACTGTAATAAAAATTACACTTTTAAGGGTAGAAAAGTGGTAAAGAAAATTAGAAAAAAAATCATTTTGAGCCTTCTGCTACCCTTTTTTTTCACAACCAGTCAGCCCGAGATCATCATTATACCGCACTTCAATTTTCTCTTAACCATCTCAATCATCTGGCCACTAGTACACTAACTATTTAAAAAGGAAGGGAGCAGTATCGCGTCATTTTCCCACTTTTCCATTCTCCGCCACACAACAGCTTGTGTTGTAGTGCTACCGCGAAAACCACATTTTGACGATAAAAAGAAGAAAAGCAGTCCAGCACAAACACTTTCGCCATTATCATTGCCGGGAGTCAACATGCGACTTTCACAGTGATGATGATGCTGCCATGCTGCCGCTCTAAAAAAAAGGATAAACCGAGAAGGTTTACAAAAGCTCAGAATAGCCGTTGCGTTCCTTACTGCTGAATGAACGGTTTTCTCTTTTACTGCGAGTCACTGTGCAAGTGTGTAGTGTATCCATCTATTTAAGAGTTAGACATAGCAAATTCTAGAAAAAAAGAGAACGGCGTTCAACTGTGATATTATTTTTTTGGGGAAGCTCCGCATGAAAAGAGACGGCCATTCATAAAGCAAAATGCAACAGCTTGTGTGTGTGCCCTCATTATTATTATGGTCATACATGATTATTGTAGTCCCCAGCATCGGAGAATGGTGGGCACGTAGGAGAAAAGAGACATTTCAATAAATACGTGACGATACCAAATGCAATAATATTGTGTGATGATGTTCCAGTAAATATATTTACATAGGTTGGGAAAAAGAGCTGGAAGTTGAGTGGTGAAAAAAAGGTGGTGGTAGCATTTGGTATGGCAAGATTTTGGATGGGGGAAAGTGAGCGGAACCTATATAAATAGGAAGGAGAGAGTGCTCCAGTCTGGGACGAAAAGTGAGTGAATCGGAGTAGCCGACTTTTATGCCAATATTAATTGAGGGAAGGCACGTAGGAGAAAAGAGACATTTCAATAAATACGTGACGATACCAAATGCAATAATATTGTGTGATGATGTTCCAGTAAATATATTTACATAGGTTGGAAAAAAGAGCTGGAAGTTGAGTGGTGAAAAAAAGGTGGTAGCATTTGGTAAGGAAAGATTTTGGATAGGGGAAAGTGAGCGGAACCTATATAAATAGGAAGGAGAGAGTGCTCCAGTCTGGGACGAAAAGTGAGTGAATCGGAGTAGCCGACTTTTATGCCAATATTAATTGAGGGAAGAACAAAGAAAAAGGGTGCTGGGGTTTTATGGAGCAATAGAGCGATTAGTTATGGCTTCTCTTGGAGAGCTGAAGTTTTCATTTAGGAGAAATTGATGACTTTTTGTACGCGGATTTAGTCACTCAAGTGTATGCATATTGGAGTGTGTAGGAGTAGAAAATACTCAAGAGACCACTTTTTTTCTATATTAGAGGCTCTGAATAGAGTGTGGTATTGTGGTGTGGCGAGAGAAAAAAAAGGAAGAAGAAGAGAGAGAGGGTAAGTAAATGGGAGTCCAAAAAAGTTCGATAATTACTCATTCTCTCTCTCTCTTCTTGATGGTGCATCTAACCAAAAAATCACTCTTTTCAAGAGTTTGTTTTTATACTTTTTTTGGAAAGCTCTAAGCCAGCGAACATACGAGATTGACAGCTTTCCAAAACTTTCCCTTTTCATCATTTCTCATCATCATCACACCACCACCATTTCTCAGTAATTATGATGATTTACACAAAGAAAATGTTATGAGTTGATAGGAAGAAAAAAAGGTCTGTCTTAGCAGCTAGTACCGTTCCACATGAAATATTTATCTGACAAACTACTTTTCCAAAGAGATTACTTCAAGTAAAAAAAACTTGCTGGAAATGAGTTGGTTGCTGTACCCATTTCTCAAATAATTATCACATCATATTTTTACAGCTAAACTTGAAAATTACAGTGAAGATGAGTATTTGGAAGGGTGTATAGTAATGTGCCAAAAACGTATGCTCTCCGTTACTAGTCGTCTCGTCACATGCGTGAAATGCATTATTAAATTTCCTCTGGCGACTGAAGGTTATTAAAAAATACTGCGGTTTTGGAACTGGCTACGTATAATTTTACTATTATGCCCTGAATTTATTAGGAAACGCTAATAATTAATGATCTCACAGTTATGCATTTTCAAATGAGTGGAACTATTTGGTATCCACATCCATTCCTATTTCTGTCCTTCTGTTTTTGGAAGCCGTAACATATGCGACCAACCTCTACCCCTTTTCCTTCCAACTGTATGCACCAACTGGGAAAAAAGTGGAGACATAAGTGCTTCCAAAATGGCATATTATTTTGAAATGGTTTTCGCCGTATCTCTGTCAATAAAAGTAATTTTTATGTTTTTCATCATTTTCCCTCCTGACGATTTGACGGAATGAGGGTAGATGTAATAACTTTTTCATAAAAAGTGATTGTGCGAGAAACAGCCGTAAATTCATTTGTCATAGTGGTTCCTCCGGAAAAATAAGGTATTTGGGGAGTTATGTGAAAACGGCCGTAATAATAATAGCAACTAGCAACTCCAAGTGTAGTGTCATTTTCAAGTTTTATCGAACAAAAAGTAAACGGCTATTAATAGCCAAACTGGCTGTTTGCTGTCCCACTCCTCACCAGTCCGCACAGTTGGTCCACTCGGTCACTGGATTATTATACTGCTCGCAGGACACAGGACGGAGACGGAGCACGGCACTGATAGCAGGTATAAGAGCTTACACCATGTCATATGAAGCCATTCAACTTTTAGTATGGAACTTCAAGCTAAAAAAAAACTATCAA
Source organism: Acrocyrtus sp. NNG-2020 (assembly GCA_027744115.1). Lineage (NCBI taxonomy): Eukaryota > Metazoa > Arthropoda > Collembola > Entomobryomorpha > Entomobryidae > Acrocyrtus > Acrocyrtus sp. NNG-2020. The sequence continues at coordinate 5,890 of JAHZND010002546.1, forward strand.
ATAAATATCTGCAATCTACATGCCAGCACGTAAGCACGAGGAAATTCCTCTTCCCATAGCCCCACAAAAAAATCCATACGTTCGTGTTCCGGCGGTATTAATCTCTTAAAAATATATATATTTATCTTGGCAGTTTTTCTACTACGCCATATATACCAGCACAGTATGTCCTCTTCTACGCAGTATGCTCATATCCGCAGCTATATTTTTTGCAGTAATTTTTCCCCTGTGAAAACTCTAAAAATTATACTCAAAGAGAACCCGGAATACTTGCACATGGCAGGGGAGAGTGCACACTCCGTGCATAAAAAGCACTGTCACAAATTTTATTACTTGTATTCAATTCTGTCATCATCATTATATTTTGTTCTGGATTTTCAGCAGCATTTTTTTTTCTACCCGAAAGCGGACGACAGTGTGACCTCCGGTTGGTAGCTGCTATTAAGTGTAATAAAGTAGTTATGTTACTACCATATTGTTGGGTTATCTAAAGTTAATGAGTTCTTTCTTGGAAAAAAATGAACGGTAGAAAAAAAGTTTTTTCTACTTCCCACACTCTATTCCTTTTCTATTTTTTTATACAAACTTTTTTTTTATTTTTTTGCGAAAGGTGAAGGTAGGTAACCTGCAAAAGAGAGAAGCCGACCGAGAGAGAAGAGAAAGAAAAGAAAAAGTTAGGAAAAGGGAGGGAAAGCGCCCTGTCTCACAGTTTTCTACGTATTTCATTCAACTGTGCATTATTCTGTCCTCCTGTGTCTTTCTTTCTTTCCTCCTCACCCACATATTTTTTTTTTCGGTGCGCACTCCTTCCCAAACACTCTCCGCTTTTGGTGTGTGCCATGCTGTGCTAAACTGGGCAATTATTAACAATTTATTACTGGCGAAAATATGAGTTGAAAATTGGAGCATAAATCAGGCGTAGCCGTGTACAATGCCTTGCAGTCACACTCATGGTCGCATCGTCCTCATTTCCAGAAGAAAAAAAATATGCTCGAAACTCTTTTTTTTCTTTCTGGCGCTTTCTTAGCAAAAAATGCGTGTCCCTACTTACATCCTTTCTAAACCATTTTTTTTGCCATTCCTCCCATTTTTATTTAGCACTGGGGTCTTTCCCTTATAATAAAAAACCATTCTAAAGTACTTTCTTCCCGCGCTGTTTATGCATCTTCATGCTTCCAGATGAGTGAAATAAATGAAAAATCTTGCATAGCACAGCCATCAGATTTCCATTCAATGGAGATGTACTATTTTCCTCCATCCCATTTATGAAAAAAAAATCATGAGCTGGCACATTTTTTTATTTCTGTGGTCCTTGCCTTCTTCCGTGAGTTGCTATCGCCTTGCAAAAAGCTAAAAAAAAGAGCTGAGCCCTGTGAGAAAAGCTTCTCACAGAAATATAATAATAATAATCCACGTCATTCCCTCTCACATCCTTTACTACATATCTGTATACGTACACCTTTCCACTCCACTATTTTTCTGGAGCGGTGGTGGTCCTGCTACGGTGTGGTCGTGCTCTTCTCATCTTTTATTTCTCTGCAACCTTTTCCCTCTGTCCATTTATTTCCTTCTGGAGTCTCCCTCTTTTTTTAAGAAGATGCATATAAAAACTGTTTTGAAGCGCTCCACCGGAAAAAAAGTCTATCCCACATTATGTAAGAGCATAAGCGGAACAACAACCGCCAGGTGAAAAGGTAATGTTTAGCGATGCGAGTGAAAACGGAGCAAAATGAAATTCGTGGTTGTCTCGCCATCACCACACTGAAAGATATTATCCTAGGAAATAAGAAGGATTCACTCACTCTCTTCGTGCTCCTTTTTTTAAAAGCGTTACACACTCACCTATTCACCACCACTACCACTACCACTTTTATTCTGCTAGAGAAAAAAAAACAGGAAAAAAAGGAAAATGCCAAGACAGAAAGAGAGAAAAAGGAGAAAGGTGTAACAAAATACTTTTTTTCTGTCTCTCTGGCAGACATGCATAGCGATAGAGGGTAAGAGAGTGTCCTTTCTCTCGCAATAAAGCTTAATGCGTTACCTAATATTGTTTCCTATTTTCACCTTCCTCTTCTCCTGCTGGGAAGTGAATAGCGAAGCGGAAAGAGACTTTTTTATAGGAAGGAAGTAACCAGAAAACAAGTATCTGTAATTTGACCTCCCTTCTCTTTTTCTCCCTCGCTTCGTGTTCATTTTTTGCTCATTTTATCATCCTCCCATCCCTTTCCCTTAATGCCTTTTGCTTACTTTCGCGCTCACTCTTCTCCCTGCCCTGTAACAACGCTCCATTTTTGCCATTATACATTTACATGTTTAAAAGATGCTTTTAGCGTTTTTTCACCAGTGAAATGGCATCCATACACTCGCCCACGAAGAGAAAAAAAAGGCTGTTGTTGTTGTCAAGCTGTAAAGTTAGTCGAGTTGGAGCAATTTTTTTTGGCTTCTCTGTGCATTTCCACTGTACTGTAAGGTGGTGGTGTAAAGCGTGCTCTGTCTCTCCACAGCATTTTGCTAGTTTCTCGAGTAATTGGTTCAGGGCAGGCTCCTTACATGTCAAATTATTTGAATTTATTGTTCCCCGCTGAATTGTCCACTATGCATATATTCCCTATCAGCAAGGCTACTAGCTTACTAGCAACTAGCTATGCACGCTCATAACAGTATGAGAGGACGTCCAGGAGCTGGAATGTCCTAGCTCTGTGTGTGCACCTTTTTTCCCAATATAAAACCCTTTTTTAACGCCTTTAACACTTCCATTTAAAGAGAAGTAAAAGTGCGACTATATTTTTCCACTTTACGCATTCACAGCATTTTTTTTCAGTCTTAGACCACTTCGTGACTTGTGACATTCTCCAGCTTCAGCTTGCCGGAACGGTTTGCTCTGGCATAAACATTAGAGCTTTCTACTATGAAACTGGAGAGCTTTTTCCCTCGGCAAAGAACTGGAAAAAAAAGAGCACGCTAAAAATGACTCACTTTACACTTCTCCTTCTCCATTCTATTACCACATAGGCAGTCGAAAATACGGAGATCTCTGGCAGAGCATAAAATGACAACCGAGTAGAGGTTTTCCTTGGAATGGAAGCGGGAAACAAAAAAAATATATACGAAATGAAAAAATGGAATGGCTGCAGGAAAGTTAAACTAAAATCATTGATATGTAGTATTAGGTTGCTGAGATGCCAGCTGGTGTCCAATAAAAAATAGAAATGAGTTTTTTCTCCACAGTCTACCCCATATAGATTTAGAGACACGCATAAGAAACGCTAACATAATAAAATATGAATGTTGTGTGTGGCTCCTTGCAAGGTTCATACTCAATAATAATATTTTTTGCTGATGAGTTGCTAGTCAGCCACTTATTTTCGCTATTGTAGTGTGCCAAGAGTATGGTCGGTGGAGTTATATCTTGTCACTTTTTTTGTATATGAAGTGACCAAACCCTTTTACACAATATGATTTTTGCTATTGACTGAGTTTGCACAAAATTTATTTTGCTGAAATATATAATGCATGAAATAATCCGTTTCATTTTTTTCGGATGAGGAAACGTCCAGAAATTCATTTTATTGAAGTTTCTCCTGTACACTCCTCAGCTTTCTTTTTTTCTTTGGGTTATTAGCTTTTCATGACTTGTGAAAAAGTTTAGATTTTTAGAAGGAAGGCAAAAATCAGAATTGGAAAGAGGAGAGAGTGCATGCATGCAAGCAATTTTTGTATGGATCCTGGAGGTTATAAGAAAAATACGAAAAAAATATATATTCTTGGGTTTTACTCCCCAGCTCACTGATTGACGGGCACCGCTAATTTATTCCAACGTTTCCTGCTGAATTTCCGGAAAACAAAAGACTTGTAATCAGACTGTTGGTGGTGGGCTGTGTACGTGCAAAATTTTCTCGGTGAAGCCTTATTCCCTCCCAACTGTGGAGAAGTGGAAAAGGTGAATATTTTTTTTGAATCAGTGCTCCCCGCTCGCTCCTCTCCGTGCAATTATTATTAGCAAGGTATAGGTACAACCTACACCGAGAATAAAATCACTTCCTTTCTAGCCATAACGCAAGGTTTTATTGTGCACATTCCAACTATTTTTTTGGGGTTGGGTTGGCCGACAGCCTATGAGTTCGCAATTTTTTGGGGGCCTTTTTTAGTTAAAATAACCTTTCAAAATCCTTTTTCATTGTTGTTGGGGAGAAGGGGAAAAACATAAAAGAGAGCTTTTCTACTTTTCCGGTGACTACGCTGCTTAATTCGTGATTTGTCAGTGCCATGCCAGTCGAATGAACACGCTGATTTGAAAATCTGGACTGGTAGGAATTTTTTTCTCCACCACCGGGAAACTCTAATTTCTAGCAGACGCATGTTCCTCGGAATCCCTGAAAATGGCAAATCAGAAAAAAACGGTGAAATCGCGAGAGTGGGCGGGTAACACTCTCAGTAGCGGAATGGAGTTTCTCCCTTGTAAATATGTATGAACTCCTGAGAAGGCACACACACACTCACTCACACGCTCATATTCTGTTTTGTGAGTCTGTAAAAAAAACTCACAGTCCGTAAGCAGTGAAAAATAGCAAAAGAGCAAAAAAAAATATATTCACCAGGAAGAGCAAGCAGGAGGAAATAGACAGTTGTGGTGCATTGCCACAAATACATAAATGCATACTGATGATCGCCGTGATTGTCTTGAGAACTGTGTACACACACACAGAGGGAAAGCTCACTAAAGAGAATATTTTTGATGTTGTATGGGCATGCATAAGCCACACCGCATAGTATGGCAGTTGGCATTTGGCAGAAATGTAGATTAGTAGAAAGATACTTTGGAAGGGAAAGGTTTTTTTGGAGGTATCCGGAAAATTGAATTTTTCCTGAGCCGACTACTAGGGAAAAAATGTGTGATGGTATGTACTATGTACTGGAAAAGGAGAAAATCATAGGTTCAACTTCGACACGCATTCTGATAAATCATAGTTGCCCATCCGTACTGATTTTTTATGAATGATCTAATGAATTTTTCATTGAAAAGGAGGCAGAGGAGCGACGGGAAAGAGAAGTGTAGGAAAGAAATAAAAGGGAAAAATGTAAAAAACGGTAATCTGAATGACACACCGAGTAAAATGGAATGACAGGAATTTATTACTTTAGTACTAGTAAAAGGGAAAACCATTTTCTAATACAGTTTCCTTATCTATTTTTTTTACTATTTTCTTCTTGTTTCGTATACATCTTATAGGGCTGTCATCGACGGAGGCCTTCACTCCGCCCAAGGACTATCATCACATCCCACAAAACGAAGAAGGAGCAGCCGAGCACCACAGTTCCAGGGACAGTGAAAGCCACACTCAAGAACAAAGTGAAGCCTTCCAGAACCAGAACTATCATTATCGTGGAAGTGTGCACGAGTCGAGACAACAACCCTATCATCACTATCAGTCACAGCAGCAACAGCATAACAGCAAGCATCATTTCCACCAAACTAGTATTCCGGAGGAGCACCACCAGAACCAGCCCCAGCCAGACGAGAGGAAACCGGAGGATGAAGCAAGTGCACGGCCGGCCGGAGTCGCTGAGCAGAGCTTCTCGCAGGAACAACAGCAGCACGACGGACCTTATTATAGTAACCACATTTCCACCAATAAGTATGGACAAGGACATGGTAAGCAAATAAAAAATGGTGTGCTTTTTATCTTATGCACTTTGGCTAAATTGTATTAAACCAAAAAAAATCTCTTTTTTTGGCCTACGTCGGCCTTTTCTTCCATGCTCTGAGGGAAAACGCATTATGAATTTTTTTTACTTATGAATGATTCATCAGCTCGAGCAGGTCGTAGCTTATATTATGTATATTTTAGCTTAAGTCATTTCTTCTCCTAGTTCTATTTTTTTCAAGGACAAGGAAAAACTTCACTGCAAAATTTTCCATCTCCTTAAAGAGTATTACTTATGCCGTAGGATAATATGTGATATGTCTGGAGGATGATAGTTTGAGATCTCTCTCTTGCTCTCTCTCTTGCACTGCTTTTCTTTCTATCTCCAGCCCAACTGGAAAACGCCGTTATCGTAATCATGCTCATTTCCGAGGGAAATTCTCGTAATAACAATATTTTTGCATGAGATGTGATTCCTCTAATCAATTTATTCGTGCACATGCATACAAATTTTTTTTTGCTGTGACATTGAAGTCGAAAAGACTTTGAGATATCCCTACACTTAAAAAGTAATCATAATCTGTCCTCATGGCTTCCCTTTTCTGGCTGAGTCGGCACCCATAGAGAAGGAACATTACTTCAAATTGGTATGGTTTTCCAGCCTAAAAGCCTAACGCAGTGGAATTTTTTCTTTGGTGGGCGTAGAGTAAAAAAGGGAACAAGTTGTAGTACGTGTTCTTGTGAATTTTTTAGAGGAAAAAGATGAAAACTTTATTTTAGGAAAAGGAGATAGTAGGAAATCAAGAGAAAACATTTTTTTTTCTTTTAAGATTGGGAAAGCAAATAAGCCATATAAAGGCGTAGCTGTAAGAGGAAGCTATAACGAGAAGCGAAGTCAAGAAGGATTATTCCGTCAGCTAAAAAGTGTCGCTTGAGCTTGAGATCTCCATTAAATTTCCGGATTTGACTTCCGATCCATCCTATCCGTTAACTATACCTACGTCTAACTTATGAACTTATATTTTTTTTCAAGGAAGGAGGATGCTATGCAATGCATGCATATTGGAGAATAGTAATCGCTTCCTGTATAGCTTCCCTGCTCCCCGTACACTCACACATCCAAAGCCAACTTAATTCCTCGCGACAGAAAAAAAAAGAAAAGAAACTTTTTCCTTTAAAGAAAAGAAAAAAATGGGCATACAAAGATTTATGCTGCAACATCCCTATAATTCCTGTGATACTGCAGCAGTGCGTTTCAATTTCCAAAATATCCAAACAGCAAAAAAAAGACTAGATAGTTAGCTGAGTTTGCTGTGCTCGGAGCAGCAGACAAGGAAAAAAAATATATCAGCCTTGGCTCTAGTTTTGCCCTCGCTTGAGGAAGAAGAGCAGCTAATAAGTGAGAAAAGGGCAAGAAGAGAAGACTTTTTTTCTGACTTGTGAGTCAGTTGTTAATTTAGTTAGGAAAAGGCTTAAGCTCTAAAGTTCACTCCGCTATGTGACTTTAGCACTCACAGCTCATCCATCGCTCCAAAGCTGAAAAAGCTTTCTAAATATCCCTTCAGCTGAACTCTTCTTTTACTGTTATGGGCGATGCTGACGCTGATTTGGATCTTCTTTTTAGCTCCTTCCATAACACAATAAAACTTTTTTTTCTTGGGTAGCAAAGGCAAAAGAAGACTATCTTCGTTTTCCTCTCTTTCCTTTCTCTCTATCTTCTTCTCCTTGGAAATGCCATTTATTTGTGCTGTCACTAGTGGCGAAGTGCTGATAGAAGAGGATGGGGAAGATAGATGCAACTTGGAAAAGGAAAAAGTGTTAAAGAATAAAAAAAATAGTTGGTGGAGCCACAAAAGACAGTTGACGAATTTTCCTTGTTCCCTGTTGAAATGTCACAAAAAGTTGTCTCTGAAGGGTAACTATGCAAAATGAGAGCTGTCAGCGTTTTCTCTTCTTTTCGTACATAGCTGCATGCATTTAATACAAAAAATGGTTTATCAGCACACTCTCTCTCTCTCTCTCTCGAGTAAATACCCCCTCTGGTTTTTTAGCGTAGAGAAAAAAATGCACTCATTTATTTATAAGAATCTTGTTCCCTCCTCTGCTCCGCTGCTTATTCCTACTTCCCTCTCCAGCACTAGTTTTTTTTAATGCTATTTCCCCATCACAATTATTCATAGTGAGGACCCTCTCTATAATTCGTTTTTCTGTCTTTTTTTCTCTTTTTTTTCTTCCCTGGAAAATAAAGTAAAGTGAGCATTACTTATTTTTTCTTACGCCTATTTCCCATGCCAATTTTCAATTCACTTTCATTCCATCTTTCCACTTTTGGGGTCGCCTTTCTAATGGAGTGAATGAATTATGTTGGAGAAAACAGTCATCCAACACCATCGTGATAAATATTATGCATTCCTCCTTCCGCCTCGATGATTGCAATGATTATTACTGGCTCTGCCTCTCTCTCTCTCGTTTCTGCTCTCTGCTGATGTATTGCTTTGCACACTGCCTCATTTCATTGCTATTTTAGAGCTGACTGCTGACTTCATGTATTCCTCCTTTTCCCCAAAATATAATTTTTTTGTCTTGGGGAAGGGAAAAAATTGTGTTTTCAGCTTCACGCGTCTTCTCCCATAGTGTGAAGAGGGGAATGCCGTAATAATTTGGGAAAACTGGAGAAAGAGAGTGTAATATCACACTATGGCTGTTTCCCACTTTCCGGAGCACATTACGCATTTGACGAGCGGTGAAAAAAGTGAAATCTATAAGAAAAAAAAGGAGTAATGCATGTCAAGGCAATTTGCACCATTATTTCCGAGTGCAACAACAACATGCTGTAGTTTTCTTAAGTAGATCTGTTAAAGTTTATGTAACGGGGAGTGCGTTCGCTCGTTGCATTCCCAGTGCGGCTGCATATGTGCATGTTTCCCGTAAGATAAAAAAATATATATCCACGGGAAAAGGGTTCATCTGCGCTTCATGCTTGAATTTGAAATGATCTAATAATGGAGGGAAAATAAGGAAAGTGAAGTTTTTACAAGATGTTTGGTACATTATACATGAAAAAAATTTTTTTGGCTCATGTAATAATACATAAACGAGAAGTTATCGAGGCTAAAGGCTCATACCGTGTAATATGGTTTTAGGGGAGAAAGTAAAATGCACTTTGAGGGGGCATTTTTTTCGTGGTGCATTTAAAGCCATAATTTTTTGTTAAAAAAGGTAGAGCTGAACTGTGCATTTTTCTATGATGGCGTTGGCGTGCACTGTGAATCCCTAAGAAAGGGAATTTCCATTCAAAGTCAAGTCAGTCAGCCATGAAGGATGAGAAAGTATGTTGGATATTATGCACAGCATTTTTTAGGGTTGCGGACGAGGAAAGGATGGCATATCACACAAGTGCATGCAGCAAGGCACCAGCCGTCGCGCCGTCTTCATTTCTGGGAAGTTACAACGGTTTATTGAAGTCATCAGTCAATGCCTCCTTGGTTTTAGGGGTGAGGCTAGTACAGCTAAATCTGTTGCAGCAAAAAAAGCAGGAATAGGGCGCTGTGACAAACAGGAAGCTTGTTACTGTTTTAAGCGGGGAAGAGAGGGAAGAAAAGGAAGGTGAACTGGGTAGCGGAAGGGCTGCCAGTTGTTCATCTCTTTCAAGAGGATAAAATGTTAAAAACATTTCTTGTCAAGTTTAATGCATTATGCATGAATATTAGAAATGAACACTTTTCAGTTCGCTTGTGGCGGGCATTGTATCTATGAAGCGAGTGGTGAGCAAGTTCCAGTCATCTTTAAGTATAGCATACTCATAGCTTTAAATTATTTTTTTATCGGCGTCAAACTTTGATTGGTAATAATGCCTAGTTTGCTCATTGCTGAATGCTGACTAATTTAAATTAGCTTCGTTTGCGACTTTTCGCTTTCGTTGCAATTTATAATTCAGTTAGTGAATAGAAACTTAGTTAGAAGTCGTAAAAGATTGTATCGAGATGAACTTGGTAGTTTTACTAGTTTTTTGCTAAATCCTCTCAAAATGTCTAATATTAATATTATGTATAGCCACTTGTCAAAATTTATTTGCTTTATAAACTTGTCATTCAAAATAGGTGAAAAGGCACGAATCAGTGATAAACGTCAGTGGAGAAATGCTACATTTCACTTTCACTTCACATATTTTGTACATCAAACAGAAAATTAATATTTTTTTCTAACAGGAATGTGAAGGTTTATTGACAAAGAGTAATCTTGGCTTGACATGGGGGGCATGACATGCCGCAGAGCATAGAAA